>JXSR01S005588.1:28608-44106 GCA_000969725.1 Ophiothrix spiculata | reverse complement strand
ATGCATTCTCCGCCGGCTATGTGTATGCACATGGTACCGTATATGGTTCCGTATTTCAAGGCTGGCGACTGGTAGCAATTCCAGAAGATTGCCCGCGGGTAATACGGCAGTGCGGGTAATACGGCGGAAGGGGATTTTGATTCTAACTGTTTTGAGTACCTGCGGATTATACGCTGAGCGGATTATACGACGGAAATTACGGTATGCATTACTGGGCAAATCTTCAAATATTTGAATCAATTTTAAAATAATCTCGGCAAACATGTGGTAATTTTTCTGCAGATCTGCAAAATCAAAACAAAAACATCATTATAAACGCTGAAAGCAACAAATTGCAGAGAGCTGCATGATTCCAATCAACAAATAGAATTTGTTGGAGGATATTAAAATAAGACTAACCCTATATTTGACCTAACAGTTGGAAGATTTGCAGCAATCCTTGTGAGCACTGCACCAATTGCACACCATACTGCCTTAGCACGAACACTGCATAACACCCTTTGTAATAGTAATAGTATGATGCTCCAATAATTTGTTTTTAAGGCAGTCTCAGATATACACATAACTATGCATACATAAGACTTAATTAAAACTCATGTGGGTGCAGGCTGCGATCAATCTCTCATCCCCCATGCCTCAACAGGAGGTAGTATATTTTTGATAGCATTATATACCATGTTTTTCTGATTATAAGTCCAAAATTTCAACCCCAAATTCTCTATAGTTTTGGAGATATGGCATAAAACTTAAATTTAATTGGTATACCTTTTTTCTATTTCTCATGTATTTACATATCAAAATCATCACCAGAGTTACATACTTACTTTTGCCTCTGAGGAGTAAACAAGAGTAACCTAAGGGTTAGACCTGACAAAATGTATTTCAGAGGCCAATATCAATTTGTTTAAAGTAAATTATACGCATGCTGAATAGGAGCCTACATCTGCTGAATACTTCTGACTATTTAAGGATTTACTTACAATATCATAGACTGCCTTATGTGCTGGTTCTTGAGTATATCTACAACCAAGTCAACAGCATATCGCCTTGTAACAATCCCGTCACTTTTAACTAAAATGTTGAAGATAAGCTCAAAAGTTTGGTTGATGTTTTTGGCATTAAAAAGCTACACATGTGAGAAAAGTAAACAAAGCAAGAGTTAGATTTCAATATTCCACATACAGTGACTATATGTCATATGATAAACAATAAACATTTCCTTAATATTTGTAAATCAATAGCATGTTGCACAGTGGCCTATGAAAAGAAACAATTATTTTGCTCATTTGATTGATTGATCAGCTATTTCAAAGTTGAATCCCTACACTTTTCCAAAATTTTATGTAAGACAAAGGCAAATGCAGAAGATTTATTTATTGTAAAACATGCAAAGAGTATGCACTATGCATTTCATCACATGTGTACACAGTAGCTGTCCAATTAGATTGATGATTTCAATGCATAGTTAACACAGAGTGTATTAATAAAGATTAAAAGTGTGTGCCAGAAAATTAACCTATATTGGAGAAACATGTTTCTTGGCAATCTAGATGCTACAAAAGGACGGTTCGCAACAATACAATTTATCAAATTTTCTTCTTGGCTAAATTGATTACAAGATAACTACAATATTTTTTTTTTCAAACACATAGTAAACAGGGAATTCATGACTGTTTCTCTCTTCAGATTAAGATTCTTTGTTTCCCTAAAAATACCTTGGACTGGTTAAACGTTTTACCGAAAGCTTTTATGATCGACTAAAATTTAGCATGATCATAATCTAACAAAAAAAGTCTCGACTTGATCTAGGTAAACAAACATGGGGATTCAGAACGCAAGCATATATTAAAACAAAAGAATATAGTCCTTATTGTTTAAAAAACACATTTTGCAATGTTCCGTCATAAAATAGAGAACTCAAAATGCACATGGTTTGATTTACTTAAAGGATTCAGTCAAAAAGAAACCATATTTCTTTCTCTTTGCTTACATTACCTTTCTTATGATTTTATTATATATTAATAACTGCGTATTACTTGACGCGAGTGAAATTGTACAAAAATAATGCACAACGTGCTAAAGTTGGAGTTGTCTGCACTCACGAGGTGCAGCCGAGTGAGTTGGAAGACTTCAACTTCAGCAAAATCTTTTACTTTTCTGAAATCATTCAGCAAAATCTCTAAATGTTAACCGGTCGTAATCAGTTTAAACAGAACGTATCAAACGCATTAGTTCTTATTGACCATTTCTGCAATTTTATAATTTTATCATGGTAAGATTTTATCAAGGTAAGATTTACAAGTATTACCCCAGATAAGGCAAAAAAAAAGAACTCTTGTCTCAGCTTACTTAAGGTCAAAACCCTAAGAGCTATACGTTTTTGGTTTTTTTTAGTAAAAAAGGGCTACGCGGATGCGGAAATACCCCGTATTTTTTTTATTGCATTTTTTGGCCACCATTTTTTTTTGCGGCCACTTCGCGGTCTTTTTTCCCAGTAGTAGGAAAAAAAGATGAAAAAATTGAAATTCTCTCAAAAATAAAAAAAATAAAAAATTCGCTCAATTTGGATTTTTAAAAGCTATGCGCGCGGGAAGCTGAGACAGACTAATTTTCTTATTTGGCCTAAGAATTGCATAGTTAAGATACGGTGACACTAATGAACATGAGTGATTCCTTGTCCTTTAGAAATTAAAAATAAATAGGCCCTGGCATTTTGAGGACTGCACCTTACCTTTTCTCCAAGTGCTTCATTGAGACACAGACTTGATAAGATTGATAATGAGAAGACGATCACTGTCTGGTGGCTGTCGGATAAACTCTGGATTAATTTCTTGTAGATTGCTTTCACATTGTCCTGAAGCAGAGCAAAAAATGGAATTAGCGCATGATCCTGGACTGTCATTTATGAGATTAGAACAATCTTACCATCATTATCCATAATTTTCATGATAAATTAAAATGTATACAACAAATATAGGGGTGTGCGATATTAAGAATTTCTGATGTCAATATGCCAGGTCTATGTAAATTATTGACATATCTCAATCCATTGTTCTTTCTTCTTAAAGGGACTGGCCTAGATTCTTCCCACTAATTTTTTACCTACACATTTTTTTACTTTTAATCGATAGAACATGTTTATAGTAATATAACCTGCGAGTAGTTTTTCATGATTTTGAGGAATATTGGAGAAAATTGCAATTCTTTACCTTCTTTAATTTTTTTCGCCGACGAAAAAAAGTGTTGTGAAAACAGTGTTTCTAGTTTGAAAACTTAAAAAAATCTTATTTCTACACCTGTGATGGCCAAACAAATTATATTTGATGAAATTGTTTCTCTTTTAATATGTATTAAATAATATCTAAGAGCTTTGTTTGATCTTTTATCTGGTAAATCCATCTGAGGTACAAATTAAGGATTTAGGAAACACAGGATAGTCACACCACCATCAAAGAACGATATATATTAGTTCTCTCTCAATATGAGCCATTTGTGTGTAAATATTTGCAGGTTTTTTTTATTTTACTATACTTTTTAGCTATATTTAGAGTATTTCTATAAGTTTTTAATTCTATGTGGAATCTAGGCTAGTCCCTTAACTTGCCAACCAAAGATATTATGATGCAAAAATGAGGATCATCGACAACCATGTTGTGGGTCATGGCAAATATGTCATAAACACTACCAATATGTTACATAATGGTTGCTACAAGTCTCATTCAATTAGGTATTCAAACACGCTTCAGAGTTGTTTATCGCCAATCAACAACAATGCATCCATGCGTCCGTGTATTTTTATCGTGCGAGGGTGGCTTTAGCCACCCGAGTGTGATAAAAATACGCCAACGCATCGGATGCAGAGTTGTTGATTGGCGATGAACAACTCTGTAGCGTGTTTGAATACCTTTCAACAACGAAAATCTTCCTGAAAACGGATGAATTATAAAATTCTAAATGCTTTCAAGTTAACAAATACTCATCTTCATAAAAATATTTAGCAGAATCTTATGCAAAATGTTAGTTTTTCAGTGTTTGTGCTTTATCGTTTTTTAATGTTCCCAAACGCCAGTCCTTGCACGTACTCCAGTATCCCACGCGCGATGAACAGTGCGTCGACTTATGTGTACTGCGTAAACGCACCTTCGCGTACGCTGTGCCGTGCGTGACGCGCTTATTTGAATATCAACTGTGGATTCATCACGAATCAACAAAGACGCATTCCCGTATAAGAAGATACGGTGAGTTGTTGAATTCAAGATATATAACATTGTGGTAACATTTGTGACCCTTGTTATTGTATGATATTGAAGTCACGTTACACGGCCATGTCATTGGGAGCAGATGTAGCATGTTGCTTAGTCTTGTTTACTTCTATTGGTTAGAAACATGTGGTCTTCTCTGGTTGCTTTAGGTATTCAAACTCTGCATCCGATGCGTCTGCGTATTTTTATCACGCTCGGGTGGCTAAAGCCACCCTCGCGCGATAAAAAATACGCAGACGCATGGATGCATCGTTGTTGATTCGCGATGAACAACTCTGTGGCGTGTTTGAATACCTTTCAACAACGAAAATCATCCTGAAAACGTATGAATTAAATTCTAAATGTTTTCAATTTAACAGATAGGGTTACTTATCTTCATAAAAATATTTAGCATATCTGAAGCAAAGTGCTAATTTGTGAATGTTTGCTGCTCTGTTTTTATCATTTTTCCCAAGCACAGGGCTTTTGCACGTGCTATAAGTGATGATCAGTGTGACGACTTTTGTGTACTGCGTAAACGCACTTCAGTAAACGCTGTGCCGTGCGTGACGCGCTAATTTGAATATCAACTGTGGGTTCATCACAAATCAACAACGGTACGCGCCTGTATAAATGGGTACAGTGAGTTGTTGAATACATAATAAATGCACTGTGTCAGATTGAAAACATGCATTTCACTGTGTATATCAATGGGAAATGCTTCTAACTGCGAGTTGTTTTGAGCTACTGATTTCATATTTTGAATGGAATTATGGGAAGTACTTAAAACACCCTCTGGGAACATGTGGTCTTAAAACTGTGTTGTTGTTTTTTAAATTGAGAAGTTTCAGTTATATTAACCATGCTAACATTTCTGCCTAACTCTCCAGTGTTTCGAACGTTATGTTTTTTTAGGATTTAATTTTCACATGGACAAAGATGCTGAATATCTCACTTATTAATTGCAATTTTGGTTCAAATTTTTGGGGAGAAAGAAAAAGATGCAAAAAAGAAATATCTCTATTTGCTTAAAAATCGAGATATCTTAAACCACCAAATAAATTAAATAAATAAATACTCACTAATGCTTTGATGTGTGCTTGCATGGCAATGTTATTTCTGCAGAGATTAGCAAGGAGTCCTAAACATGGTAACCTCATTTCTGAATCAGAACCAAGTCTGAAAGAGAAAAAAAATAATCAATATTAAACTTGTGTAAAGACTGAACTTCCCTACTTATCACAAGTATCAGCAGAGCTCCTATATTATATAACACATAAAAATATTCTAGTCATTTGATTGGGATAAGCAAGATCAAAATCTCGATATCTGCCATCAGGTAAAAAATTACTGTGGATCAAATGATGAAAAAAAAAGTTCTCATGGACTAAATGACATCATCTCAGCAGTTCATAGGAACTTTTGGATCTGTCCAGCTCTCACCATGTATTTCTGTCAAATTTCTTAAACATCAAATTTGGCAGAAATATGTTTGTCATAGGTCTTATTATACAAATATATACTGACTTGAAGATCTCTGGTTAAAACTATGGGCCTGAAGTGAGTAAAATAGCTAAATTTTAGTCACTGAAGGACCGTAGTTTTAATCCAGAGATCTGAAAAATGACAGTATATATTTGTTTTATATACTGTATTAATAAATTTTAAATAATGTATTTTTACTTACCAAATGGCCCGATTTAATATAAAAAATGCACTAACAAAATGCCATAACCATAAATGCAAGCAAAAGGTTAAAGCGCATATTGGCTTGCGTGTCTAAGTTTGTTGCGCGCGTAAGTCCGTGCGTGAAACTGACCCGGCTGTACATTGCGCAGAAAACCTGTAAATAGTCTTTCAAAACCCGTAAATAGTCTTTTTGAAACCCGTAAATAGTCTTTTCAAAAGAACTATTTACTGGTTTTTCTCAAGATGGTTGAAACTATTTGAAATAATGTCATAGGGTTTCAACATGCTTAATTTATTAATGCAATATAAAACACAAATATTTCCTCCTCTTCATTATAGCAATGGTGGAAAATATCTTCCTTTGTGATTGAAGAACATAAGGTTTCTATTGCTGACACAGAAAGATATAGTCTATTGCCACTTGGTCTAATCCAATTTCGTCTAATATCCACTTCGTCTAAAACCATTTTGTATAAACTCGACCTATGCTTTTACCATCAAAAAGCCTGTCATGAGCCTCAATCTGAGGCTATGTTTTGTTGATGATGGAGAATTAATTTCAACATCGGTCACAGATATGGAAACCAGATTGCAAGCTTAAACAAGGAAAGCAAATTGATTAGTTTAACTATAGATGCATTTGAAGAAAGAAAGATTTGAAGAATACAAATATCTAGGACAAACATTGAAAATGAAAGACACCACAAACGAAGAAGAATTGCTGAGAATTAAGGCAGGATGGATGACCTTTGGCAGACATAAACACATGCTGATGACCAAAAACCTATACCTATTCGCTGAGAAAGAAGCTGTTTTATCAGTGTGTACTATCAACCATAATGTATGGGTCAGAGACACGGTTACTGACTAAAGAACTGGAACAGAAACTTATTATTACTCGAAGAGCAATGGAAAGAAAGATGAAGAACATGTCACTTCAAGACAGGGTAAACCATACAACTATCAGACAGAAAGCTGGAGTTACGGTATAATTGACAAAGTCAGGCAGTCGAAATGGTGATAGGCTGGGTATGTTGCAAGATTTCAGGACAACAGGTGGACATATAAGTTTACAGAATGGCAACCAAGGGATGGAAAGAGAAAAAGAGGAGGGCAGAAAAGAAGGCGGAGAGATGGTGGTCATTGACAAAATGGGTGTAGGCAATCTGGGAACTAGACAAACTGGTCATTATACAAGGTGGTAATAGACAAAATGGTAGTACGCAATCTGGGAATTAGACAAACTGCTCATTATACAAAGTGGTAATAGACAAAATGGCTGTAGGCAATCTGCAAATTAGACAAACTGCTCATTATACAAAGTGGTAATAGACAAAATGGTTGTAGGCAATCTGGGAATTAGACAAACTGCTCATCATACATAGTGGTAATAGACAAAATGGTCATAATGCAAAGTGGTAATAGACAAAATGGTTGTAGGCAATCTGGGAATTAGACAAACTGCTCATCATACATAGTGGTAATAGACAAAATGGTCATAATGCAAAGTGGTAATAGACAAAATGGTTGTAGGCAATCTGGGAATTAAGACAAACTGGTCATTATACGAAGTGATATTAGACGAAATGGTTGTCTGTGAATTATAGTCAAACCGGTCATTACAAAATAAGGTATTAGACTATATGGAGATTAGACCATGTGGGTTTAGACAAAATGATGTTATATGATATGGGTATTAGACAAAATATGTTAGACAAAGTGTGGCAAATCACCAAAGAGGTCTGAAATAAAAATCCATCCAGTCAATGTAGACATAACGTTTGAAAATTTGGTCAGATTTGTGGGTTTTCTTTTTCAATAAATTACATTTGTGTGACAAGGAAACATGCTAAGGCCTAAAAAAAATTGCTTGATTAGCGTTACCCGACCGACCCTATTTTTACCACCGAACCTAAATATTTATATTTTTTTGAACATGGTCAAAAACCTCCAAATCCCAAATTTGATGGGAATCGATTCATTGGGGCCTGAGATATGGTTTGCAGAACATTCAAAATGACAAAGATATGTTACAGAAAAAGTGAAGATGTTTTTTGTACATGTATATGTGTCGCAGATCAGTCGTATATTTTGTGTTCTTGTATGCGAAACATAGACTTTAAAATTAAAAAAAAAATGAAAAAATAAAATCTGACCTACCTACCCTATTTTTTTTTCTGTGTTACACAAATCAAACAATTATTTTTTAGGCCAAAGTTGTCAGATTTGTGATTATTTTCAAATTACTTACATTTGTGTGACAAGGAAACGTACTAAATCCTCTGCATAACTGTTGGGATAAATTATCTTGTAGCTGTAGGTGACTTTTTGGAGTAACTGTAAACACTGATAAACAGAGAAAGAAAAATCATTGACATAATAAATAGTCATTACCAAATTAGGTAGTTTGGTTGTATACATTTAGGATTCACTTTTAATAGTGCAAAATATGTGGGTGGACGTTGGTGGTGTGCTTAAAATTTTGTCTTTGACCGAGGATTTATCAAACTCAATCTCCGTCAAGTTCTGGGGTTAGACTCACTTTACATTACAAGAGGATATAAACCTGAGGCATACTTGTAGGTAAAAGAAGGGTGATTCCTGTAAAAAATTCTACTCTACTTCTGCTTTGGATACTTCGCAACACTCCAATTGGAGTCAAACGCGAAGCTCTCTGGTCCTAGAGAGAAATTATATACTTTTGAAGGTATAGTCAACATGACCGGGAAAGTTTTCCCTACTCTTTTCGAATAGCCTGTGACGTTCTTTTACATCCAACAGTGTATCAGGAACACTTCAGAAGTGACCAACGTTTAACTTGTCTTTCCAACTGCAACAACATGAAACTTGATCATCGGACTTGCAATGGACCCAGCTAATAAATACTGTGGAGCTGGTTGTGTCAAAGTATTTAAAATGCTGTAGAAAAGACAAAAGATCTTGTGCTCTCCCTTCACTCACCAATAACTGTTGTGCACATATGCTTAGTTGAATTGAAGCATACAACTGGTCCCTATTTAACAGTGAACAGTTGAAATCATATATGGGTAATGCTACAGTAATTGCATTGAAGAAAGCAAGCAAAATGGCAAACAACTGTGGAAAATAATAAAATCAATTCTTCCCAATAAAGGCCGCCATTCCATCAAAGAAGTCATTGTGGATGGTAAATCTTACTCTAACCCAGCTGAAGTTGCTAATCACTTCAATGATTTCTTTGTTAACATAGGTCTCCAGCTTGCAAAAGATTTTAATGACACAAATGTAACAAATGCCACTGATGTATCATGCAACCATCTATTTCAGTTTCATAGATTAGAGGAGGACTTTGTTTGTAAACAACTGTTAAAATTAAGTCCTGGTAAAGCTACAGGTATAGATGGACTGAGCTCCAAGTTACTTAGGACAGGAGCACACCAAATTGCTAAAGCCCTGACACATGTAATGAACCGCTCGATCTCCACTGCTACAATCCCACCTGATTGGAAAACAGCAATTGTTACTCCCATCTATAAGAGTGGTTCTCATAGTGATTGTAGTAACTATAGGCCTATATCTGTCCTCCCTGTAGTGTCCAAAATTCTTGAAAAAGCTGTCCACATGCAATTGTATAACTACTTACTAGATAAAAACCTCCTCACTGACACCCAATCTGGTTTTAGACCTCAGCATTCTACTTTGACAGCCGCTACAGAGGTCACCGATTACATCCTTGATAACATGGAAAATGGGAGACTTACAGGTGCCGTTTTTCTAGATCTTAAAAAAGCATTCGACACGGTTGATCACCGTGTTCTCTTGTACAAGCTTACCAACCTTGGTGTTAATAGTAATGAGTTGTCATGGTTTAGAAATTACTTATCAAACAGGTCACAATGCACCGTGGTCAATAATTCCCAATCCAATTACAAATGTGTTTCAGTTGGTGTCCCACAGGGCTCTATCCTGGGACCCTTGCTTTTTATTTGTTTTATAAACGATCTCCCCAAGGTGGTAAGACAAAGCAAGATCGCTCTCTATGCTGACGACACAGCAATAATGTATAGTGCTACGACAGTAGCAGAGGTGCAACAAGTGATTAACAAAGAATTTGCTGAAGTCGCTACTTGGATGTATAATAATAAGCTTACTGTAAATGCATCAAAAACAAAAGTAATGGTTTTTGGGTCTCAAAGAAAAACTAAAAATGTCACACTTGATGTCAACTTAAACAACGTTCGTCTAGAGCAAGTTTCCACATTCAAATATCTCGGTTTATGGTTTGATCCCCATCTTAAATGGGATACTCATATCAATAAAATTGCATCTAAAATATCCCAGAAAACTGGGGTCCTCAGGCGTATAAGACAGTACATTGATCAAACTACCACCTGTATGTTGTTTAATGCCATTGTCCTGCCCCATATTGATTATTGTATTCCCATCTGGTCAAGTGCACCAAGTAAATACACCAACAAAATCCAAATCCTTCAAAATCATGCAGCAAGGGTTGTATTAGGCTATAAAGTTTGTGATAAACATGTTCATACATTATATGAGGAGCTTAGATGGATGACGGTTCAGCAAAGGTGCAATTATTTTAAAGCAACTCTCATTTACAAATGTCTCCATGGCCTTGCTCCAGATAATCTTACCCAAAGTATCAAAGATCGTACTTTACCCCACAGTTACAGTACAAGATCACAAATGTCAGGTAACATCTACATTAAACGTAGCCGGACTGACTGGGGGAGGAGCACCTTTAGGGACTCTGGATTAAGGCTGTGGAACAACCTTCCAACTGATGTAAAAAACTCCATTAACGTGCAATCATTCAAAAACAAACTCAAACATCACATTTTAAAATGATATTAATTTTCATAAATTTGTAGGCCTACAATTGTTGAGGTGTCCGAGCTGGTATATTGTTAAGTTTGCGGGATGGATTGTATTTTGAGTAGGTATGTATGTATGTATGTATGTATGTATGTATGTATGTATGTATGTATGTATGTATGTATGTATGTATGAAGAATCGGGTGTGGAGACGATGGAGGAATATGAGTATATGTGGGCATGCATGATAGTGTCATTCTATTCAATATTGTGTTTTAGTCTTCTCTGCTTTTCCTTTATGAACCGTGTTACATGTTGACAAATAAGAATGAGTAAGTGAGTGAGTGAGTTAGTGTGTGTGTGAGGTAATGCAGGTGTGAGGGGTGTGTCAGAATATTTAGAAAATAATGTGAATGTATCAGTCAGGAATATTACATAGATATTTTAGTTTTTCATAGTTTTGTACAGGCTCCTTGGGTACTTTACCTTAGGAGTAGGCTGCGGTACTTTACCTGCAGCCGTCTACTCTTTCCTGCTCTGCAGTAGTCTGTATTTTTAGTTTATTCTAGTTTAATGTGAATCTTAATATGTATTTTTAATATTATTTTTGGACATTTGTATATTAATTTAATTATTGTGTCTAGTATAGGCCTATTAATCAGATATTCATATAGATATTTCATTTGTTTTAAATTGTATGTAGTAAATTTTTAAATCTGTTTGTAATGTGTTTTTATGTAGAGGGCCCTTATGGAAAGCAGTGCTAGACCACTGATAAGGCTACCCTCTTTAAAGATGTCAATAAATAAATAAAATAAATAGCAGGATAATGATAGTCACTGAGACCTAATCCAGTATATGCTGTTTAATTTTGAAATAGGTTCATCAGGACTATTGATAATCATATTTTGATTAGATTTACAATTGCAGTAATTTTTTGACATTTTAATGTTTTGCCTTCCGCCAAAGACTCCCTCAGATCTGTGCCTACGTTGTCACAGATTTGAAGTCTGAGGGAGTCTTTCGGCGGAAGATAAAACATCAATATGTGAGTACTGGAATTGTAATGCATAAATCTAATCAAAATAGTAAAAACTATTGTTTTATATACCAACCTGTAATGTTAACTGTGGTACATTTCGACTCTGTCCATTGGTGTAGGCCTGTAGACATGCGGCTAGTGTTGCTGGAAGGTTGTAAGTTGTTTGTAATGTCTGGCAAATTTCATGATCTACAGCTAAAAGGAAAAGTATTAAAAGAGAAAAATATTGTGTACTGATAACAACCCCATTTGAAATAACCAGTCACACTGAAATTAAAAATTCCATTTTAAAGTTGAAAGATTATTCACTTTATATTTCATGATCCACATTTCACTACAATAGTTCCTTGGAAGAGAAAATATTCTCACAGCTTCAAGTCTGCAAACAACTAATCCTGAAATTTACTCATCATCTGAGACAATCAGCAAATAATGAATTTTCCTTGGATGAGATAGTAGGAAAGTTAGTCTGTTAGTGTTATACAGATTGATTAAGACTTTTTAAACATACTGCTATAGATTCAAAAAATCAACAATTAATTTTTCCATTTGAGTTTAATGGTGCATTCAGTCAATCTATTTCATCACTAAAATATTGCTTGACGCCTACATGTACCGATATGCAATCTTTAGATTTTAATTCGCACAACTTACTAGCACAGGCAAACAGTTGAATCAATAGTGTTGCAGTGATAAAATCACTGGACTCCAGTCATACCCCATTAATTGTTGTGTATTTGCAAAGAAAAAATATTGAATTTCTGCAATTAAAGTCATATTTGGCATGAATTCTTACCTTAATTCCAATCAATTAACTTACCCAAGTTAAATAGTAGAACCATGGTCTTTGAAGCCAAATCTACAGGTGTGCTGGGATCATTAAGAAACTCTAACATAAATGACAAGCATTCTGTAGCTACCATCTCCTTAGGGGAGAAAAACTTGACAGACTTGCCATGTGATGTAAGTCCAATAAGAACCTGCATAATGTATGAGGAAAAATTTAGGGTTTTGAATAAAGCTGTTTATAGGCCTACTTGACACAAATGCACAAGTATGGAAATGCATGCAACAGAAGCACATAGAAATTTGAGCTCGATAATTTAATGTTCACAAGCTAACTGTTTCATTTGCATTGTGCATATAAGTTTTTACACCTCACAGTCAGTCTTTTAAAAGCTTTAAAAGACTGAGGTGTATGAAGTTACACATTTTGTACAATTCTACAATTTTTGAAAGAGTTCAAACAATTTTGTGATGCTATATTGTACAGTGCCTTGTTTTGAAGTCTGTGAAACAAAATGATTACAATTTGAAATCTTTCAATAGCTCTGAATAGCCAATTGTGTCAAATGAGTAGATTTGACTGATCTTAATATTTGAGCTGGTTAACAATTTGCAAAATAAAAGTTCAAGAATTAGAAGTATGGTACTTATGAAATTTGACAACAAAGCTCAATACAGTGCAACCTCTTTTATCCGGACATGATGGGACCAAACAATGGCCGGATAAGTGAAAAATTCGGATAAGAGAATTGTGTGTAAATCTGCCTAATAACTATAAGTCTTTAATTGTGTAACATAAAATAATTCAATAAGAAGTGGTATAATGTGTGAATAACCTTTGTCTAAAGCACTTTTTGATGGTAAAAATTACAAAAATGTCCTTCAAATGCATTAAATCATGATAATAGGCACTGACAAAACATGTTTTCCTTTGAAATTATTCAGCCGGATAACAGAGTAATCCGTATAAAGGAGGTTCGGATAAAAGAGGTTGCACTGTACTCTCAAATTTTACCATTTCTATATGATTTTTTTCCTTATTATCTCTTTATTGCATAAAATTTTTAAGCTTTAAAAGAGCAATTCTATGGAATCTACAGTAGGCTAGCTTCTTTAAACATGAGGAGAGTGTAATTGCTGCTTTTGATTTTAACATTATTTCTACTCACATCTAATTGTCTCTTGAGATGAATAAGGTTGTCCTGAGATGCATCACTTCCATACAGGTCGGCAGCCTTGACAACAGACTTCACTACAGTGTGTCCTTCCATGGTGAACCTATACAGGGTGTATCAAAAAGAGGTTTACAGTTGCCGTTTGACCTAAGCATTGCGCGTACAATAACAAGCGTTTCTTAGGCACTCTAAGTTAAGTTAGCACTCTTGCACGCAAAACATGACGCAGACTGCAGAAATAAACAAACTGTACGGGTATTTATTTTTCTTTGTTCAGATGTCATTATAAATAAAAAAATTATGCTTGTATTTGTTTATAAGTAAGATGTCATCAATAAAAGCTAATAAAAAGTGCTCTTCTTTTTTCAAGCAATGAGAATTAGCATGTGTGCAGTTTTTGTAAGACTGATGGACTGAGTCTAAGTAGTTGATTGATGTTTTGATAAACTTTCTATGCCCAAAATTACATTGTGATATTTAAGCTGTTTTTAAAAATAAAAAAGACTTGCTTATTTGATAATTAAATGTCAATAGAGAAAAATATTATTTGAAGATTAAGTTGTCCTTATTTTGAGAGATAACAATTCTTATTTTGACATTTGAGGCATAATAACGGAAAATTACAACAACAAAAAAGTATTAAAGAAAAATCAGTCTGTCGATTAATTTGTGCAACCAGGGATTCTTTAAACTCCGTGGTGTAAACTCAGAAATTTACAAAATCAATGAACTAAATTTCTAAAACACCTTGAAATTACACCTAAAGCAACATTGTAATTAGTAGGCAGGCCATCATTTTTAAGGCGAGCTACATGTAGAGTGATTGCTCTCCTCTGCTCACCTAAACAGTCTCTATAGGAGAGCAATGTTTAGCTCACCTCAAACTGCTAAAACCAGTTAATATCTAATGGCGTGATCTCAAATCACTCTCCTGACAACTCTCCTTGAACCTTTCAGGTGAGTAATTTATAGCTCTTCAGCATTTTTCAAAAATGAAGCCCTGAGTAGGCCTATGAAAAAAATTTGTGTAGATAATCTGGACAGACCACGCAAGTCTTGTAAAATTAAATAGAAACAAATTACTAGCTTTAGATTCACATTCAAAGACAAAGTTCATGAAATCAACTTTTAATTTTGGAAAGAGGATCTCATATTAAACAAAGAAAATGACACCAAAATCGGTAAATTTCATCACTTGTAGAGTCGTAAGTCAAGTTATGGCCTATTTTGTATCGCAAAAGTAAGGGACCGTTCACAAACACTTGTAAGGGGGGCCTGATGCCAAAAGGGGGGGGGGGGGCCTTAAAAATTTTCACCCTTCTGCTTCTGCTGCTTCTGCTATACTTCTCAACACTCCAATTGGAACAAAACGAGAAGGGTAGTGTGCGCAGTGCTGAAGTTTTAGATTATGCTGTGCAGTTAGGTGTTTTAGTAGTTCTTGCTTGAAAAGTTTGCTGTCAGGTATATCTATGAGTTTCTGTGGTAGTGTATTCCAGTTCTTTATCGTTTGAGGAAAATATGAGTTTACACAACAGTCTTTTTTCCCTCCTGGTCTTTGAAAGGCCTTACTGTGCAGATTTCTAGAGGGACGGGTCAGTGGTTTAAGGTACAGTTGCTCTGGGATGGCTGCCTGATTGTTGACGATTTTGTGCATGAGGGTTAATCGGTCTATTTTCCTTCTTAGTTCAAGAGTTTGCCAGTCAAGTGTGCTTATCATTTCAGTAGGGCTACTGTATCTACTGTAATCCCT
>JXSR01S005588.1:7166-19727 GCA_000969725.1 Ophiothrix spiculata | reverse complement strand
GTATTTGATAGCTATGATCATTTTTGGGGGTATTAGGTATGTGCAATTATGCGCAGGTTTTATTGCAGAGCTTGCTTCTGGCTGTGCCACAGCACAGCCAGATATTTCGGGTAAGGGTAGACTAAAACAGCAGCCATTACAGTTTGACCATATAAATTAATACAGCGTAGTCTATGGTACGAATAAATTTGTATAAGTTTGACAGCTGTTGCGATTGTTCCCTTAACCCATAATCACAATGCAGATTTGATCGGTGTACGACATTGTGTACCATCTAACAAAAGGCGTTCGATAGCAAATACTCTTTCAAATAGGAAAAAGTCACTTGCTTATTTATGGAATGAGTATTTGCTATCGATTGCCTTTTGTTAGACTTGGATTACTCCAAAGCCAAATTGCATATTGTCAATGTCTATAAGCTTACGTAGTCTCTTCTCAATGATCTTCTCCATAACCTTCATTGCATGTTCCAACTTGCACAGAACTCGTGCCTCATATCCTATATAAGGCACTGACGCTCAGCGAATTTGGCAACCTTGCAACCACATATTTCAATGGAGCCAGCGTTCCGGATTTTGTAACGCACCTTACGGCTAAATGTGACAATATTTCCAAGCAGGCCCTCATAAAAAATTATATACACTAATGATATCTAATAAAAGAAAATAAAGGTAACAATCAAAATTCACCTAGCTTACATTTGAACTGTTGTATTGACATATATTCTCAAAGTCAATTCTAACCTCAGTTGGAAGATTGTTCCATGCGTAGGCCGCCCTTACATGAAAAGTACGCTTACCAGAGTTTGAATTGAATTTTGGAACAATCAAAGTATTACTTGTGTGGTTTCTTGTAAGATGATAATGATGATTATGTACAAAATCAAACTGGTCAGATACTAAGTAAGTAGGATGGACTGATGTTTCTTAAACATTTAAAAACAAGTAACGCAAGATGATAATGCCATCTTTTATCAAGTTTTACCCAATTCAGAGTTTCCATCATATCATTTGTCGGAGTCTTAAAATCTGCTGAAAGTATAATCCAAGCTAAATTATTATGAAGAACTTGAACTTTCCTGTGAAAATCAGCACTAAAATTTGACCAAACAGTACATACATAGTCAAAATGAGGAATAACAAGTGCTTTAGACAACATAATAATAGTCTGTAATGGAAGAAAGTATTTCATACGTTTGATACAAAATACCAGTTCTTTTGGAAATATTTGTGCACAAATAATCAACATGAGCCGACCATGATAAAGTACTATCAAATTTTACCCCTAAATATTTAAATTCATCAACCCTTTCTATATTGATAGTATCGTAAAACAACTGAATATCATTAAATTTTTCAAGGACACGTTTTGTTCCAAAAATCATAAATTTAGTTTTGTCCACATTTAATGTAAGTTTGTTGAAACATTAAACCAGTCAGCTACTTTACTTAAACACAATTCCAAGTGATTTTTAAGATCATTCATACTCTTTGCTTTACACATAAGAGAGGTATCATCTGCATACATTACGGTCTTACAAATATTTACAGCCTCAGGCAAACAATTGACAAATATTATAGTAGAGGACCTAATATGCAACCCTGAGGAATTCCTAAATTGATTGGTTTGAAGTCTGAAAAACTTTAATGTACACTTACAGTTTGTAACCTGTTATTTAAATATGTCTTAAACCATAACAATTCATTATCATCAATACCATAATACTAATTAAGCTTATTAAGAAGAATTTCATGATAACATAACATAACATAACATATTTATTTCTTCCACAAATGCAAAGTTACAGAGTAAAAAACATCTTATGTACTATTATAAATTACACTGTAAATACAACATTGTGGAGGAGGACTGAGAAATAAGCAAAAAGCCTGTCAAGTCCCAGACTCCAAAAAAACAATATCTAGATAGCTATACACGATTAATTTACAAGGAATCATAAATTAAGCATACTGTCCTCTCATTCCACAATGCGATGGCCACAGGGTAGAAAGAAAGGAGAGAATATGAAGACATTAATTTAAAAAGATATATATAAATAAATGTAGTCAAAGGCTACTTTAAAAGGCCTGTCAAGTACCAAACTACATTACAGAATGAATAATTGAAGTAAAGTATTTAAGGTTTACTTAATTTGCTTATAGTTATCAAGAGTAATATCTTTAAATGAACATTTAAAAGAGTTCAGACTAGTGGCATTTTTAATATGATACGGGATATCATTCCAGGTTTTTACACCTTGATAACGAATTGATTTGTTTCCAAATTCAAGTCTGTTGTTAGGAAATTGAAAGTTTGAAGCATTTCTTGTATTATAATTATGATTATCTTGATTAGAAGTGAATATATTATCAAATGTACATGGAAGCAAATTATTACAATATTTATACATAAATGAACCAACAAACAAGTTGCATAAGTCAAATACCTTAAGTTGATTAAATTTAATGAAGAGAGGGTTTGAAGGACATCTAAATTCACTGTTACTTATTGCCCTTAACCCACGTTTTTGAAGAATATGAAGTTTAGTTTTATTTGTGACGTTAGCACTACTCCATGCAGTTATTCCATAGGTTATGTGAGAAGTGACAAGAGTATTGTAAAGGGTTATTAATGCTGATTCAGGAAGATATCTTTTGATTTTATATAGAATTCCTATACTGCTGGAACATTTCTTAGCAAGATTATTTATGTGCTGATTCCAAGTAAGGTTTTGGTCAACAGTTACACCAAGAAATTTGAATGCATCTACACGATTGATGATTTGACCGTTAAGTGATAATTCAAAATTTGTGTTAATATTACTTGTTTTATTTCGAGTTCCAAAAAGCATTACATTAGTTTTAGTGGGATTGAGTGATAGCTTATTTGCCATGAACCACAAACTTAATTTAGAAATGCCACTGTTAATGATATTATTTAATGTATCTATATTTTGATGAGAAGTAAAGGCACTTGTATCATCTGCAAATAAAATGAATGATAGATCAGGAACAGAATTTGGAATGTCATTTACATAAATGATAAAACCCAAAGGACCTAAGATAGATCCCTGTGGCATTCCTGTATTAATGGGTTTAATTTTTGAATAACTGTATCAAATGCTTTCTTTAAATCAACAAATATTACACCAGTTGCATATCCATTATCCATATTATTTAGAATATAATCTTGTACATCGAGAAAAGTTGTAGAAGTAGAGTGGTTAGGTCGAAAGCCAGATTGTGCATTTGACAAAATACCTGAGTTTGTTAAGTAACCATATAGCTGATCATGTACTGTTCTTTTAAGTATTTTAGAGATTATTGGCAAAACTGATATGGGTCTATAATTTCCAACATCTGATTTATCACCCGACTTAAAAATTGGAGTTACCTTGGCTTTCTTCCAATTATTAGGGAAAGTTGATTTAATTAATGAAATGTTACTAATATGAGCTAGTGATTTTGAAATGAAAGGTGAGGCCAATTTTAGTAATTTTACATTATATTGATCTAGCCCTGGAGATTTTCCATTTTTCATATTACAGATTTGTTCAAAAACATAATCAGGAGACTGCAGCATTTCTTCTCCTTCCTTGCCAAGGCATTTTAGTAGATCAACTGGTACACCTGACACTCCAGCCGTTTTGCCAGTCTTAATACTTTTCAAAGCTTGGCTCACCTCTTCCAAGATTATTTCTGCTACAGATCCTTCTACTGGTGGACAATCCTCAAGGTCTTCCCTATCATTCTCTACATTCAGAAGATGGTTGAAATACTTCCGCCATCTACCTTTTATCTCCTTCTCATCCGTCAGTATCTCGCCATTCTGGTTCTTGATGACTGCTACTTCACCAATGTCTTGTCTTGCCTGGGCTTGTTGTTTTGCCATCTTATGGATCATCTTTTCTCCTTCTTCTGTCTCCATGTTGTCATACCAGTCCGACCATGCTTCCCACACAATATGGCTACCTGCATTAAAAGCATTCAATTGCCCATGATTTTCCAAAGTTTGAAAAAGTCTACAGAATAATATTTTTGGTTGTCTAGATTTAATTCATAATAATCTACAGAACAATCAATTTATACTTACTAAATAAAAGCGGAAACACAAAAGTCAGAAATCAACATAATTCTTTTTTTAATTAACCTATTCCAGTCCGACCACTTTTTCCGCCCCAGGCTGAAGGCATTACCTCTAAACTGACCCTGAAAGCAAACCCAAACTATGCCCAAACCATCCTTAGACATATTCCACATAAATCAATGAGACTGCACCACAAAACACCTGTTTGTACTATACAAATAGCCTGGAATAGTAATTTTGAAGGTCAAAGGCAGTGAGTTAAGTTACAGTTCTCTGTTAGTTATTGTTAGTTATGACGTATAGTATACGTCATATGCCTGAGCTGACAGTAATTTATGAGGTATACCATACGTCATACGACTGAAAAAGGTTAAAAATCAAGTTTTTATCAACTCTGTTTTACTCACAGTATCGTGTTGTGTGTCCCTTCCCTGACTTTCATAAAAATAAAATAAATACTGGGGATTTTTAGCGCACTATGCCTCCAAGATATGTAATTAAACTCGGCCTCTGCACACTTTACATGTGTTCGCTAATAACTGTGGCCCAAGTTAAAGCTCCATTCCACACCAAGCATCATTCAGGTTCTGTGACAACCTCTAGGGGCGCTGAACCTTGATCAGCCCACATAGGCATCATCGCTACCCGGATCAGCTCTCCGAGTTTCGTACGGGTTTCCACAAGACAATTAGCAGTTGGTTCCTTGTCCAAGGGAATTTCCAGCACACTCAACTTTTTTGCACCAGCGGGGTTCGAACTAGGGACCTTCCGCACCACAAGCGAGCGCCTTACTGATTGAGCTAACTTGACTAAATTATACTCTTTGGCTATAGTTTCTTGATAATACCAATCATTGGACAATTATAAGGCATATCCTTTTATTTTGAATTTTTCACCTCAAATAGAGCTCATATCAAATTAGGGTACAATGGATTGAATTTGACCCAGTTTAGAGCTGTTTTAAGGTTTGAGTTTCCTTGTCCATATCCTGGCATTACCATACATTGGGCCTACCATACATGTAACAGAATGAAAAAAACATCTGAATCTAACTTGACTCTGCATTGTATCACACTATTATGCCTAGGCATTAGCTGGACTCACTTGTCAGTCCATGTAATTCAGCAAACAAGTATTTTAAACAGTTCCCTTAAAATCTTCTACATCATTTTATAACACTGATTTGGTGTTGAAAATCTTAAATCATCCATATACAACCTATATTTTAGCTCTGTTTTACATTTGTATAGCTGTATGGGTGAGAAAAGAAACATAATAATAGTTTTACTTTTCCCGACTGACCAACCGACCTTTCCTCTTTTTTATTTTCACAGGTTTTGAAACCTTACACAATGGCACAGCAGATAACATAATCAGATTCAGAAGAGATGTGATGAGTAGAAGACTAGAAAGCATGGAGGTACTTGCTTCACAGGAAGAGATAGCTAAACGTATTGGTTCAACTCTGCCAAATGGTATGGTGTACTTTAGGCTAGGCCTGGGACTAGACATAAGACATGTATAAGACATAAGAATTTATTTCTTCCACATATGTAAAATTACAGTAACAACATATCAAAAATAGTACAATCAACTGTATCAAACAAACATTGTGGAGGAGGACTGGGAAATAAGCATTAAGACTGCCGGGTCCCAGATTCAAAATATCTAGATAGCTATACACGATTAATTTACAAGGAATCATAAATTAAGCATACTGTCCTCTCATTCCACAATGCGATGGCCACAGAGTCGAAAGAAAGGATAGGATGTTTCATTATGATTATTTCATTTTGATTATTTACAAATTTTATGTTAAATTTTGAAAATATGATCTATGCCATCCTCTCAATCCACAATGCGATGGCCACTGAGTAGAGAGAAAGGATGAGAAGTTACAATTTAACCCTAACACAACCAGATCTCACTAAATCTCACTTTAGAAAATCACGAAAATGTGCTAAGTCCAGATACGTCACAGACGGGGGTTATATGCAGGGACCAAATCGCTGGCCGGGCAGCGTCTCCGCGGTGGCTTGCTACAGGTATGAATCGCTTGGGAAACGGGAGGTCACTGGTTCGAATCCTGGTGAAAACACACATTTTTCAGCACCCTTCACTTTTCGAGGAGATAGGCTAGAAACGAGAAAAGTTTCATGATCAGTTAGGGTTAAGGGGCCTGTAATCCCGGCAGTTTGTTCTAAAGCAGAATTTGTTTTTTCTGTATTTTCTGATACTTCAGCATGTTATCTTTTATTACAGACAATAAAATACTATAAAACAAAACTTTTAAACTTATTTATATGTACAATTAAAAGGTTATTTTGACATTGTACAGTGAAAAAAAACATGTGGCTGTTGGCGGGAAAATAGATATGCGTCCTATATTTTGCGTTGATGTTGCGTATTTTGATGTGCGTGCCTTTTTGCGCGGCAACAGTTGCGTTATGTTCTTGCATGAGCACATTTGTTAAAATCCCGCAATAAACTTGTCAATGTGGTAAACAAAGACCAAATAATTGAACATTGGTATTTTAGATTTCTTTCAATATTTACAAAATAAGGACTTTAAAATTGGATCTGAAAGTTGAGTACAATACTTACCAATAATATCAATTACATAATCAGTTTTCATATCCGATACCCAAGGTTTAGACCTCAAAATTCATGGGTTTTAGGTCAAAATGTGCGATTTCTTCATTAAACATGGAATTTTTCCTGTTCAGTTTTGATGAAAAAACATCATTTTTTCGGGAAACGTAACTAAAATAACTAAAAAGTACAAGAAAAGCTTTTTCAACCATTATGTACAGTATATAAAAATCTAGGATCGGGTTTCTCATTTTTGAATTTAAGGTCCTAAAATCAAAGATATTCATTAGATTCTATCAGAATTGATGCACATATATGTCAGAAACGCCATATTTAACATGATTTTCATTATATTTCGAAAATTCTGCTTTATTTGAAAAAATAAAAAATGCGATTCTAGATCATTTTGTTTAGTTTCCAAAAAACGATATGTGATAAAATGGCAGAAACAGTTTTTTTAGTTACCTTTCCCGGAAAATGTTTAAGCAAAATCACTGTTTTTAGTTATTTTTTTCCAAATATGGTCATTTTTGAACCAAACCAATAGCATAATCAGATTCCTTGTCAAATTTCCTTTCTAGAAATGTATACTTTTCTTTACAGTAACTCAATATTTTTAGACTTATAAGCCAAAAAATAGACTTATAAGCCAAAAAAGATAGTCAAAATATAAGCCTTAACAGGCCCCTTAAGGTACTTCATTAGTCATCAACTGTACTTCAATAATGAAAATGAAAAAAGGTGAAAATATATATTTACATATTTTATGAATCTTTTTCCACCTTTGGGTAATCTGATATAAGAGATATTTTATAAGAATGTTTAAAAGACTTATTATTATCACTACTTTTAATTTTCTTTGGTATGTTATTCCAGATGGTATTCTCATGGTATGAAATTGATTTGTTACTAAATTCAAGTTTACCCTTAGGAAATTCAAAGTTATTAGCATTTCTAGCACCATAGTTATGGTTATTTGCATTTGTCTTAAAAGATATTATTGAATGAATCTGGTAATAAGCTATGACTATATTTATACATAAATGTACCAATGTGCATTTTACAAAGATCTGAAACTTTAAGTTGATTATATTTTATAAATAGTGGATTAGACGGGCTCCTGTATTCACTGTTACTGATGGCCCGTAAAGCTCTTTTCTCTTTGACTAAAATTACTAACATTCCTCAGGTGATAACTGAAATTGTAATGCTAGTAGGCTGGAAATTTTGAAAATCAAAATGTTCATTTTTTTTTAAAATAGATTAAATTATTCATTATTTGTTAAAAAGATTTTTTTTTTGGTCTTATTGAAACTGACTTATCTTTATTTTCCTTGAAAGCTTACGGATCAGATAAGTTAACCAGGTGTTTGTAGACATATAAATAATTCTGGTCCAAAGTGATGATCATAACACAAAACTTCGCATATGGTACCTCAGAATTTGGCTAATCCACTTTAGCCTTTGTTTAAAGGGGCAATTCATGATCAAGTGTTTCATCCTCAAGGTCACCTCTATCAAAGTTGAGTTTTTTAGCTTGGATGAATCCTTCACTGATATTTATTACGATCCCCAAACCATTCTTTCAAATGTGCCTGCATTTTTGAGAAAAGTCAGAAAATATGTCATTTTCTAATTACTGTCGGGGGCCCGACAGTAATTACAGCACGGTAGCCTATGGAGATTTTTAAAACACCGAAACGCTTATAACTTGAAAACGAATGGTCGGAATCAAGTAAAATTTTCAGCATATGTTTATGTTGTACTCTTCTTTTTATTTAGCTAGAATTCAGGTGAGGTTATTGCCACATCAGAATCATGAATTGCACCTTTAAATTGATGATTGCTATGTATATATGGAACTATTTAGGAATATGGACTTTTTCCTCTTCAGATAAAGAAGAATCACCAAGTGAACAAGTCAAGCTGACAAATCAACATATACAAACAGTGAGACCAAAATTGAACACATTCATGTCACCAAAGAAGCACCATGAAGTCAACATATTAGCCAATGTGATTGCACATTTAGCTAGAACGGCCAATGTCAAGCAGGTAAGTGTGGTCTTTTTATACTTTTAACGAATTCCTTTTAACTATATAGATTAGGCCTTTTAAAAGTTGTTTCTCGTCCCCTCCTTCCTCACTTTTTGGTGCCGCGGCACTTTTTTTTGTGTGCAAAAGTGTTGAAAATTTAGCTGAATCATTCAAATACCAAGACTCTGCTTTCCTCTTTAAAGTATTTTTTAAATTTTTTATATTTTTAAAGTCGGAACTGTCGTCAAACCAACATCTATCTTTATCACATCGAGTTAAAAGACAACAACTGAATGTGCAGTCATTATTTACCAAGGGTAAACCTGGATTGCAAGGCTCTGGCCAACCTTGAAAAAAACACCCCCCTCCCTTCTCACATTTTGAGAAACCTTCGTATGAGAAACAAGTTATTTTGTTTATGTGGCCTTAATAAGTTGTGAACATTTTATTTTACAACTAATATTTGATAAAATCCATAGATGCAATCAAATTTCAAATTATGGGCATCTTTTTGCTGAGCAAACTGAACACAAATTTAAATCTTATTCATGTATCATGACAAAAAAAATTACATGTGCATATTTGTGAAACCTTATCCAAGTCCAAACAAAACAGGTCATCCCGGACTAAACCAGTGCAACATCTTTACATACCAAATGCAGTCATGAATGCATATGCAGTGCTCAGAATGCATCAGTGGCGTAGCCAGACTTTTTGGTGGGGGGCGAACACATTTTGTCCAAGTTTTTTCCTGGCAACAAATCAATTTTCATACACCCTAAATAAATTCAAGTCGATTTTAAAAACTGACACGCAAAAAAAAAAAAAGGTTTGAGCGATTTTTGCGCATCTTTTAACACGATTTTCTGCTTTTCCCCATGATTCCTGTCTAGCAGTCTTGCAGCTGCTCTCTCATTTTTCTTGTCCTTCACAATTTTTCTTGATTTTCCGCTCGAATTTTTTTCAGGGGGGCAGTCTGCCCTAAGTTTTGGAATAAGTTGAAGAGGTACTTGCACTGATATCAGAGACTGAACATTGCCAAATAAATAGGAAAAGGGGGACTTTTACGGCAAGGGAACACTGAATACAATATTTTTTTTTTAATCTCTTCAGATTCGAATAAGGAAACCCTTTTGCAAAAAGAAATGTTTGTATCAAGGTTTATTTAGATTGCAACAATTTTGTGTACCTGTTTTCAGATTGTGGACATAGGTAGTGGCAAAGGGTATCTTGGACAACAACTAGCTACGCATCACTCCTTGAATGTTCTTGGAATTGACTCATCTCAGACAAATAGCCATGGGGCAAAGGTCAGGGAACAATTAATGAAAGGCAGACAACCATCCACTGATAAGGCCGAAAGCAAGAAACAGGAAGAATCAAGAACTGACATAGGCAAGGATATAACGCCTGATAGCAGAACTTCTTGTCCACAAACTAAAAATGATATCAGAAATGAAGAACAAGACCCCAATAATACTTCGTTGGAAGGCTCATTTCTGGATTTACATCTCTGTAATGAAACTAATGAAAACTCTTCAATAGACGAATCCTCAACAACTGCAACAATAGCAACTCAGGACAGCTCTGATGAGATAGCAACTAAGTTAAAACAGTCTGGTTGTGTTAATTCCAGTCTAGACTCCTTAGGTGCTCAAGATATGTGCAATAATTGTAATACAAATTTGAAAAGAACTAAAGAGAAAGGAAAGAAAAAGAATAATTTGTCGGATAAAACGGGTACATCTTCACTTTATCAACCGGTTACAGCCTTTGTGGATACCAGCACTGATTTTAATGACTTTCTTGAAGAGAAAAATGTAGAGAAGGTAAGTTTTTGAGCCATTAATTTTACCATATTCTCAAGTCCAATTCAATTATTTGCCACCTGACAAACCTTTTAATTTTAAAATTATTAAATACTTTCACTTTCAGAAGTTTGACAAATCATCACTTTATAACCAAAACTATTTTAACCATTTTGTCATGCTGATATGAAATAACTCAATGGTTTAAAGACAATGCACAAAAAATCAGTAGTTGAATTGGACAAGTGGATATGACATGTTTAGAAATTTTTCTATATCTTCCAAATACCGGTACTGATTTTTTTCATTAGTAATCATACCTAAGGACATATAAAAGTACGTAATAATCCAAACCACACATAATTTCTTTGGGTCATAAAGCCTTAAAGGGACTGGCCTAGATCCTGTCCGCTGATTTTCTGACTATATATTTTTTTCACATGTATCGATAGTACATGATTATACTAACATATTCTACCAGTAGTTTCCGCTGAATTTGTGTAACAGAGGAAAAAAATGAAATTATTTACCAGCTGTATTTTTTGTCGCCGGCGACAAAAAATGGTTGAAAAAGTGTTTCTAGTTTCAAATCTTGAAAAGATCTTGTTTCTACACCTGTGATGGGTAAACAAAATTATTTTTGATAAAATTGTTTCTCTTTCGATATGTATTAACTTATCTCCAAGAGCTTCATTTGATCTTTTATCTGGTAAATCCATTTGAGGTACAAATTTAGGATTAAGAGAACACTGGATAGTCACACCACCATCACATATAGAAATATTGCATTTCAATTCGCTGTCAATTTGAGCCATTTCTGTGTAAATTTGTGTAGTTTTTTGGATTTTACTACACTTTTAAGCTTTATTTTAAGCTTTATTTAAAGCATTTCCATAAGTTTTTAATTCTAAGTGGAATCTAGGCTAGTCCCTTTAACTCATGAAAATTTATATTTTGAAAACAGTGACAATGGATATGACTGTGCAAGATTTATTGAGAGCTTTTTGTCGCAAATCATTTTGATACACTTTTTTGCTTAATTGTGTTCCATTTTGGTGTAGAATTAAATTGTGAAAAAATAATATCCTTAAAATCATTCTCTTTAAACTTCAAGTTCAAAAGATTTGTATTGTAAATTTGTAATGTGACAGTCTCAACATGAATGCTTTTCTATATTGACAAATCACAGATATTTAGATTCAGTTGGGTCCTAGCAGAAAATCATTACCGAATAGAAGGAAATGTTAGTTTCTCAAATGGTACGCCAAGCTGAATACAGTGCATGCATGCATTTTTTACCATTTGTACATTACACCAAGATTGATGCGTCATCAGTAAAAATCTGAATGTCCTCAATTTGATCCCCCTTATCTACCAGAATAAATATGGTGCTGAGTCTGATATCTAAATCTTTGTGTAGAGTAAATTTTATGTTTCATGTTCTGCATATTAATGTCTTTTAATTCATTTTTTTCAGGTCATTTTATCTGGCCTTCACACCTGTGGAGATCTTAGCTCATCAATGCTTAGAATATTTGTCGCTAATCCATCAGCACAAATACTGTGCACTGTACCATGCTGTTACAATATACTTACTGAAGAGTTTGAAGATGAGCTTGATGATGGGAAGGCTGATGCAAAGGATGATGGGAAGGCTGATGCAGAGGATGATGGGAAAGCTGATGCAAAGGATGATGGGAAGGCTGATGCAAAGGATGATGGGAAGGCTGATGCAAAGGATGATGGGAAGGCTGAGGCAAAGGATGATGGGAAAGCTGAGGCAGAGGATGATGGGAAGAGTCCAGCAATGCATTATGGGTTTCCTATGAGTGAATATCTCAGGTCTCAACAAACCAAGATTGGCAGTGTGGCAAGATTGGTGGCTTGTATGGTAAGTGCTAGAATAAGGGAAATTAAAGTTAAGCTTACTGTAAGAAATGATGGCAAGTTATCCTGCCATTGCTATATATTAAAGAAGCTGATAAGGTAATAGTACAGTACTGAGTTTTACCTGTATGACCTAGTTGTGGATTTAATT
>JXSR01S005585.1:81495-92709 GCA_000969725.1 Ophiothrix spiculata | reverse complement strand
ATGTTTTTCATGAGTTGTTAGTAGTCGAAATTTCAACATTTCTCTAACCAAAGTTGCACGGTTTATCGGAGAATGAGCCTATAGTAGTATTGCATATTAAAACATGTTTACAAAGCCAAGTTTTCCTGCCATATAATGAGGTTACTTTCAACTGTATGACATATCTTATATCGTTAATCATATTTATGTCATGGTTAATTGCAGATGAAAGTAAATCAAGAGCCAGGTAATTAAACTTAAAAATAATGTAATTTGCTTGAACCACAAAGGAAGTGTATTTATATAAATGAACCTTTGCATCATTATCATAGCATTGTTCATAATTAAAAAAATAACACCTTCATTTATTTGTGTTGAAATATCTCATCGATTAAGTTATGAATTATTAACACAAACATTATTAGTTGACTGAGATACCTAAAAATGCAAGTAGCATAATACATCACCATCACTATTGATGGTGTTACTAATCAGTTACCTTTTTCAAAAATACAGTACATTACTTGAATATCTCACCATGTACTTGGGTTTGGCACAATCAAAAGAAGATTACAAGTATACTTGGATGATATGCAAACGATACTACATTTATGTTCAACGACGTTGTTATTTATAAGATTAAATGAGAAGCATGATATTTTTTTGATTTTTTCATTCAACCAGGACATTTTCATTCAATCTGATAAAAATTAGAAAATGAAATTCCACAACCCGATGTGAAAGTATTCCCCTTGAAATGGTAGTCCGCCTTCCATAGACAATAACGGAAAAAAATCATGAAACTAATGTTGCCTGAGAGTTGTTAGCCTATACTTTACTGTACAACCCAGACAACAAGAACGGGGACTTACATTCCTGCTAAACCGGTGTAAAAGTAATCTTGGTCCCCCTGAAATGGTAGTCCGTCTTCCATAGACCATAACGGAATAAAGCGTGAAAACTAATGTTGCGTGATAGTTGTTAGCCTATACTTTACTGTACAACCCGGACAATAAGAACGGGGGGTGGGGCTTCCATTCCTGTTACACCGGCTTCACAATTTTGCAAAGAAGTGACACTCAGCAATCTTCAAATATCTTCACATAAAAATTGTTTATCACGTCCTAGAATTGTTGCTTTTTACTAACCCGTAGAGCCCTGAAGCAGTGTTCATTTAATTGAATGGACTCAAAATAATTACTCACAACGTCATATTTTTTATTCTGTCAAATTAAGTTCTAATTTATATAATTGCCGTAGATGTTGATGTCTATCAACATTCAGAAAAACAATTCAGACATAATCAATATAATGTCCTAGTACTTGATTTATTTGACATATACGTCAATGTTTGACTTTTAAATGATCTATTATAAAATTATCACATATCAAATTATGTTGATAAATGTGTGGTGTGAATGAATGCCTGGCAACAGAATTTGATTATGCTACGTTCATTTCAAAAACTCACACCATTAAAATGATAAAGGATGCATAATTTCAATTGCGATTTACATCCATCAGATTTAAATTTTCACATGATATATGATACTGGAAAGAGACAAACCTTTTAATGCAAAAAATCAAAGGATCATTAACAATCTCTGTCTATAACTAAAAATAACAACTTCTAATAAACCAGTATACATGAATCTGTAAACCTTCTGTAAATCTTTACCGGCATTAATACGCTAAAATCTTAAATTAATTACAACTTTATATGTACAACATTTCGAAGCTTGTATACATATATACTAGCAGGATAGACATGCTAAGAAGAAATGGTTTAGTTTGTTCCTGTGTGAAGATATATCTATGCAATAAAATGGTTATAAATACACATGAGCAATGGGAAACGTGTGTTATATGTATAATTCTGTTAATATGAGTGTATCCAACACATTGTAAGATTGTTGACCCCATTTTTTTATGCTTATAAAATAAATGTTATAGTAATTTGATTTGTACATTTGATTTTTGATATGTACATAAGAACTTTATTCTGTTCATCTATTGATGAGATTATTAACTGAGCAGGTAACTTGAATTAATTAATTATGTCGTCAAATTTAAATTAAGCTTCAATAAACAAATTATTACCTAAATATGTAAAGACGCTGAAAGAACAGATTTGGCACTTTTTTGAATGGTTCACTATTTCGCACGGCAATTTTAACTTGAACTTTCAAATGCGTTCTGACAGCATTATTAAGAGATTTTTCCAGCCTCTTTGTAAATACTTCAGATATTGAATAAAGGTTGAAATTTGATATTCTTTACTAGCAAAATTCCACTCATCCTGTATTATTTAAACAGAAGGATAAACAAAGTCAGGCTCATGTGTCCTAGAGCATAATAAGGCGAAATGATAATGGAAGTACTATGAGGATACTTAAGTACCTTCAATGTGTTTAGATGACTAAAGTGAAGTATTGCCAAAGGTGCTTTAATACCAACAAACAGACATGAAGGAAACCAGATTGTCCGCGTTGTTCACTGTGAGAAATATGTGCCAACATAGTGTCATCATGAACAAAAAATGTGGCTACATGGTGCAGTATATGTGCCTTAACAGCAAATCCAACAAGCAATATTAATATTTAAAACGCACTTTCCAACGATCATAGCATTAATACAGTTTATAACCCGCACCCCAAAAATACCAAGAACGTTGGCATCAAAAGTAATATACGTAGAATGATCAGTTTTAACTTTAAAGAGCATGAAACGTTTAAGATCATTTGCCAGACTCCTTGATACATAAATCAGGATTCTAAAAATATGAAATGTCAAAATATAAGAGGTCTGTAAAGTCATATGTTATGGTAGGCTGACATATCAAAATAACATAATAACATCATGTTATGATTTAAATGTCATTTTTATGTAATACTGATGCACATTAAAGTTTCACCAAAGATATTAGTTCTTGCAAGGTACTTACTCCCTGAAAAGTAATGAATAATAACAGTTTTGCAAATAAATTCTTCATTTACTGAAAATGTTTAAAAAGTTTCATAATTTGTTACCTCTGATGACATAATTTATCGATGTCTAGCGATTTTGCACAAAATTATGTTAAATAATTCCACGGAAAAATCTTGGTCAAATAGTTTTAAGGTTTTAAGGAAGCAATTTGTACATCAACTTGGTAGAGGGATATTCGCTGCCAACCGGAAGCATTAAAATAACAGTCTACATTAAGACGAATATAAATTTAAAGACATCGGATATTACATGTCGAAACCATTTAAGTTTTTTTCTTCTTACATTCAACTTAGCGTTGCACGTTCTGAAATTTGTGATCCGGAAGCCCGTTTTTTGATACTAAAATAGACAAGCAGGACAGATGCTGTTGCTTAAGTGCAAATAATCCTGACAGGAATAATGAGAATATTAAAAATAATTGTTAAGCTTTAATACACTTTTGACTTTTAAATCATGATTTTTCAAAACCAACTAATGTTCGCTTTTTTTTTCAAATAAATGTTTGTTTTGTTTATTTTGTCTTAAGATGATTAAGAAAGTAACAACGTATTTCAACATAACCTGTGTTTTGATTACTGATTGCTACGCCGTGTCACGATTTGTGTCTTTGATTTGTCATAATAATGAAGAACCATGAACGTGTTGTTTTGTTAACCTATGAATTTATTACTCTTATCAAAAGTGATTTGGAGTCCATCTTTGTTATGTAAGTATTTGAAGGTTGTACAATTCAATTTTGTTTCATTTATTTCCGCTCGGACATTATTTATCATATTTGACGTTTCTAGCGACATAATTGATCACGGAATGTCAAAAGTAATAGATACAAGGTAATGAAACGGTTGTAATGTTTTTGTATTTCTATCAACAATACTTATGTTGGTGTAGTGAACCAAATATATAATATTTACACTCCGCCACTGAAAACATTATATAATGTTGAATAATGAATGTGACATTATTAAACGGGTTTTCTGATACTATTTCTATCTAGTTCTGCAAAGAACAAAAGAAGTAATCACTGCATGTAACCTATATTCCCATTTTATCGTAGCAAAATATTTATGTAAGCAACACAACCTGTTCCGACCATCCTCATATATTAGGCAGCTTAGGTGTTTTTATAGTATACTACACTGACAGCCAAAATGGGGTCCAGGTGACTCCTTACATGGAGTCACGATGACTCTTTGACTCAATGTCTAAAATGTCAGTCAGGAGTCATTCTGGCTTCATCTGAAAGTAAAAACCCCTTCATCAATGTTCAATCCTCTTCATTCAGCATAGCTGACTCTATTTGTCATGATCGTAAAGTTTAGGGTTTTAAACTCTGATAGGGAGTCACAACGACCCGTTTGCTTGCTCGTCGCTAGCCTTCGTTTCTTCAAGTAATCCGTGACATCATCACACACTTTTTAATATACTACTGGCGGGGAAATTATTGGTATTAGAGCATAACACAAATTTGACAAAAACATTCATGTGTCATCCTGTCGTTTTCGCAACCAATCCGTAAACTAAAGTGAATCATTCTAACACCTGTCTTCCTTTCCCATTCTATCATGCTTAGCAGTAATCCGATGGTGGTGTGTATATATCGACCATACAGTGTTAGATATCCTATCTCGGGGTCAATAGAGAATATATAATGTGTGATATAGTGTCTCTTAGTATTGACAGCTTTTAATGTCTAAGAAGCAGCAGATTGTTGCCTCGCATCTCCTCACTTAAACTCAAAGAAGTTTTGATTTGTAAAATGAGTGACAGTATGACGATTGAGTATAAAAAACAATGCAACATTTTAAAATATCGATAGCATTTCTATAATAATTTGCTCATGTATTTGGAAACAAGCGAATTGGTTTCAAATACTTAAATTATATGAAGTAAAGTGCGTAAAACATACAGGCAAGTATTTCTTGATAAAATGAATAATTTTTACAAAAGAGTCATATTGAAATGTTACGTCGAACTTTTAAGAGCCCTAAATATATCATATGGATATATTTATAATCTTTTCCAAGCTCACCATGTCCTTACGAACCTAAAAAGTTCTAATTCTTCGCAAAATAATTGAACCAGCAAATCAACAACACCAGCATCAAAACCAACTTCTTTTATGGGACAGTGTGTAATGACATGACTACATTTTTCTTACTCCAAATTATTTTCTTTGAATTTGGGAGACAAATACTTGTAGTTTGTTCAGACAAAAAGGACATTCAAAAATTCTCATATTTTTACTTGGTTTAATTTTTACACAAACAGTTTAATTCTCTAATCTTTAAATTCCTTTTCGGGTATATAAATTCACGCTTAATTTAAGTATTTCTTTCATAGACGAGTGTAAATCAATGCTTAAATATTTTACTTGTTGCTTCATTTAATATGAAATGTCCTTAAAAATCTAATTTGCAAAGTGTATCAAAACGGAAGATAAGACTGGATGTCTAAACCCTAAACCCACGCAGTGCAGATTTGTACATTTTATAGATTGAAGTTAAAGAGTTTAAACCTTGAGGCTATACTATGATTGAACTAGAAGCACTTCAGTAAATTGTACTGGCTTTGCTTTAGGGATGAACCATTTGATTATTAAAAGCAGAGGCAAAAGGAAGTCGAGTTTAGGGAAGCCATTCTTTATACAGTAGCCGGGTTCAAATATTTTGTAAATGTATAACCATGCTTTTTGTAATCTTTTGTAAAATACTTTATAAACCCATTACTGGTTCTTTTTTACGGGAGGCTAAAAGAATAGATAATCCCACTTGATGGTATTCAATCCGTACCAATTCTTTTTGTATTTACACAAGCGAAAGAAAAACCAAAAAGCAATGGTTAATTTATTTTTGTAGAAGACGAAACCACGTATCCCATGCTTTGATAGTCCATGATATGACACCGAAAGGGTGATAATTTCTGATACCATATATACACTGAAATCAATAACGAATTTATCATGCTACTAAGTCAAGTTTAATTGTCATTATTTATTTTTCTGCAATTTGTTTATCTTTTTTTTCAAAAAATTTTAAGAAATTAACTGTTTATTGATATTACACTCAGCATGACACTGCGCATACCTGTAAATCCACAATACATCATACTGACGAGCCGAGGGATATTATATAATGCGTCTCGGCGTATGATATGACTTGTATCACGCTGCAATTTCTTTCAATTATGGTTATTATATTAAAATCAATTGCACTTTGAACTCCTACAGCAAATTTGCATGGACATCTTTTGACCTGCATAACTAATATGTCTTTTTAATCAACTCTGTTTCAAGAAAGTACTTCGTCTCAGAGAAGTTTGATACATTCAAATCTAACGCACTCAAACGTGAGACAATATGTTTGCCTAGTGGAGTAGAATATAAAATATAAAAAATTGTAATAAATTCACAAAAAAATTGCTTTCGCCTTTGCATGTTGTCAAATCATTTATAATGTAAAAACTAAACAGCATGAACGACTATGTATGATCAACTATGGCAAAAGGAGCAACGGTAGCGATTGGTAACGGGATCACGGCTATGTGAAAGAAATAAAAAACAACTTACAACCAAAACCTGGATGTGCACTCTTTTTAATTGTGCTTACTATTTATCATGATTAAGAAATATTTTCAAAAGTCTACTGCCATATAATAATGAGCCAATAACGCACACTGGCTCCAAACCTCTACCCTCAGGACTATGTTGTTATTTTTCACGCCTTGTTTCGTATCGTACTTTCAAATCACACTTATATAACGAAACGCTAGTCTATTATGATGTCCAATACGTTTTGCAAGCTTTATTAACTTGAGAGAGATCGTTTTGGCAGGTGTTCTCTTTCGCTATCATCTTTATATTCTATCGCCTTTAACTCAAGAGACAAAATTAAGATTGGGAAGGAACCAGGCGTGCAAAATACATTGCTGCATACTGTATTTGCATTTCAAATCAAATAAAGGAGCCCTTGAGGAATTATAACATACAGCCCCATTGCTGATGGGTAATTTCTTTACTGCAATCATGCAAAAAGCTTTGGAAAATAATGTAATTCATTTAGATATTCCCCAACTCTAACTGGAATTACGCTTAAGGGTGTGGAACTATATTTTCTTTAGATTCAAGAGGATGTAACAATTTGTGGACCTGTGTGTATGACGATGATATGAATAAATCCACATTTTCAACCTCCTCGAAATTTTGAAAAAGCCATTTATGACATTTGTTTTCTTTTCTTTGGTTTCAGTTGTATATGAACGATCACGAGTAAAGGGGCTTTAGTTATAAGTTTCATAAGCAATTAAGTAATTCGCAGTTATAATTTTTTTTGACACATTTTTAACTGTATCTCAAAAACAAATCATTCTTTAACCGCTTAACCTTCACGCAGGTGGTGAAAATGATATGACATAACAACTTTTTTGATATCAAAATCCCAAAAAGTTTGAAAACCAAAATTAAACCAATCGGACAACACTCCCTTAATTTAAAATGCCCGAAAAAATTAAACGCAAACGTGTAGTGTCAAGCAAAACCTAATAAAAATCCCTTAAACCTCAATACAGCCCTTTCCCCTTACCATTGTTGATATTGGCAAATTGTTCCACTCTCTAAGGTACTTACACCTTAATCGATGTGATATTTAGCAGCAGTAATACATACGTATCATCTTGACTGACATAATTGCGTCGCAAGTAACTTAATACATCAGCACCTTTTACCCTAAAACTACAGTTATTGATGCTTGTACAGATCAGTTGCCTCATTCACATGTACAGCACATAAATTGACTTTCTTAACATGTTTTAACACTTCGGTTTTGCATAATACAACGAAGTGTTTACGGCAAAATGTACGTTTGAAGCTTTTTTGAATACTGACATTATAATAACGCAAATTATTACACTTTATTCTTGAAACGGAGACATTTATGTATCAAAATGATATGAAATTATGACTTAAACAATGAAAACATAAAACAACATTTTTTTATAAAGTACGAAATGTTAAAAAAGTAACATGGATTGTGATCATTTAAACAAAATGATTTTAAATCAATGAATTAAATTATATGTCGTTTTGTTTTATTAACCTTGAAACTCCAGGCATCAATTCATCTATGGATTAAATAGATAACTAATGGGAAATACATTCAATGCAACACTTTTAACCACTTGAAGAAAATATGTACTGGGCATTTTACGAAATTGTTTATACAAATGTTAATCTAAATATTGTTAATGGGCTTTCTTTAAAAATGTATATAATTTCTTGCTTTTAAATATGACATACATAGCTTTCTTATTAGATTGTTAAAGACATTCTGAGTAAAATTGCTTTGCCTTTCACATCTTTGGATAAATATTTTTACACAAAAATATAGGACGCCTATTACGTATGTGTTGTATAGGCGTATCATACAATTTATCTATGGAAACTAGGTTGTTAATGATTGTTTAAAAAGAAATATTTACATTATAATACAGGAGCATGGCTTCATCATTATAAGGAAAGAAACCACAGTTTACTTTATGTTCTCAACGATTTCATAATGCATACTCGTTAAACCTCGAATACAAATAAATTTCCCAATAACTTTCTTTTAAGAATTATTGCATTTTTTAAAAATTGGTATAATTTAATAAATGGGAAACTCATCTTATTGTATGGGGTTTCTCTAAAGAAGTTTGAAAATGCAAAATTTTTGATTAAATACTGTTCTTAAAAAATGCACTAAATTTTAAATAAATGCAATCTTATCTTTTCATGATGTTTCAGTTTTATGGCAAACATATATTTGCATATTAAAACATGGTTAAAAGTCCAGTTTTCCCTCCATATAATGAGGTTACTTTCAACTGAATGACATATCTTATGTCGTTAATCATATTTATGTCATGGTTAATTGCAGATGAAAGTAAATCAAGAGCCAGGTCATTAAACTTAAAAAATAATGTCATTTGCTTGAACCACATAGGAATGTATTTATGTAAATAAACCTTTACATCATTATCATAGCAGTGTTCACAATTCTAAAAAATATTTTTATTAGTGTTGAAATATCTTATCGATTAAGGTTGTAAACCATACTCGATGAGATATTTATCACAAACATTCTTAGTTGACTGATATAACTAAAACGCAAGCAGCATAATACATCAGCATGACTCTAAAATTTGAAAATGAAATTCCACAACCCGGCTTCGCGATTTTGCGCCTACGATTCAATTCTTAATGTACCCCAAAGGTCATGATGCATATGTCAACTTGATTTATTTTACTACGGGTGAAATCTAGAGAAAAAAAATAAACGGTATCAATAAACCAAATACAGAAGAGCAATAACAATGAAATGTCACTTTTGCACAGATCTGACAGTTAGCAATTTTCAAATATCTTCACATAAAGGTTGTTTATGACGTCCTAGAATTGTTGCTTTTTACTAACCCGTAGAGCCCTGAGGCAGTGTCCAACATTTAATTGAATGGACTCAAAATTACTCATAATGTCATATTTGTGCTTCTTTCAAATAAAGTTCTCATTTATATAATTGCCTTAGAAGTCCATCAACATTCTCAACATTCAGAAAAAAGTACAGACATAGTAATTGATTTATTTGACAGATACTTCAATGTTTTACTTAATGCTCTATTATTAAAAATATCACAGATATAAAATTATGTAGGCATATGTGTGGTGTGAATGAATGTCTGAGAAAGGATGCATAATTGCTGTTGCGATATAAATATTCACATGATATAAGATACTGCAAAGAGGCAGACCTATTAATGCAAAAATATAAGGATCATTAACAATCTCTGTCCATAACTAAAAATAACAATTTGTAATAAACCAGCATACACGAATCTGTAAACTTTCTGTATATCTTTACCAGCATATATGGCATAAATACGCTAAAATCTTAAATTAATTACAACTTCATATGTACAACACTACGAAGCTTGTAAACATATCTAAAAGCAGGATAGACCTGCTAAGAGGAAATGGTTTAGTTTGTTCCTATGTGAAGATATATGCAATAAAAAAGTACACATGAGCAATGTATAATTCTGATAATATGAGTGTATCCAACACATTGCAAGATTGTTGACCGGATTTTTTATGCTTACAAAATAAATATTAAAGTTATTTGATCTGGTGTGGATATTATGTACATAATAGCTTTATTTTGTTCTTCTATTTATGACTGTTAACTGAGCAGGTAATTTAAACGAAGGAAGCTTTTAATTCTGTCGTCAAATTTTAATCAAGCTCGAATAAACAAATTATTACCTAAATATGTAAAGACGCTGAAAGAACAGGTGTGTCACTTTTTTTGACTGGTTCACTATTTCGCACGGCAATTTTAACTCGAACTTTTAAATGCATTCTGACAGCATTAGTAAAGAGGTTTTTACAGCATCTTTGTAAATACTTCAGATATTGAATAAAGTTTGACATTTAATATTCTTTACTAGCAAAATTCCACTCATCCTGTATTGTTTAAACAGAAGGATAAAGAAAATCAGGCTCGTATGTCCTAGAGCATAAAAAGGCGAAATGATAATGAAAGTACTATGAAGATACTTAAGTACCTTCAATGTGTTTAGATGACTAAAGTGAAGTATTGCCAAAGGTGCTTTAATACCAACAAACAGACATGAAGGAAACCAGATTGTCTGGGTTGTTCACTGTGAGAAATATGTACCAAAATAGTGTCATCATGAACAAAGAATGTGGCTACATGGTGCAGTATAAGTGCCTTAACAACAAATCCAACAAGCAATATTAATACTTAAAACTCACTTTCTGGCGATGATATCATTATAGTTTAACATAGTTTATAACCCACACACAAGAAATACTAAGAACGTTGACATCAGAAATGAATATACGTAGAATGATCAGTTTCAACTGTAAAGAGCACGAAACGTTTAAGATCATTTGCCAGACTCATTGATACATAAATCAGGATTCTAAAATTTTGAAACGTCAAAATATAAGAGGTCTGTAAAGTCATATGTTATGGTAGGCTGACATATCAAAATAACATAATAACATCATGTTATGATTTAAATGTCATTTTGATGTTATAATGATGCACATTAAAGTTTCACCAAAGATATTAGTTCTTGCAAGGTAATGAATAATAATGGTTTTGCAAATAAATTCTTCATTTACTGAAAATGTTTAAAAAGTTTCATAATTTGTTACCTCTGATGACATAATTTATCGATGTCTAGCGATTT
>JXSR01S005585.1:57671-81220 GCA_000969725.1 Ophiothrix spiculata | reverse complement strand
CTATCTGAATCAAATTCATACAACGACAAAGAACAATTACAGAGGGTTCCTGTCACATACAAATCTTAAAATAACGAACTCCTCAATTTTCGAGGCCTGAATTGCTTCGATTTGTCATCCATTCTGTCTGTCATCATCTGTGAACATCATTCAAATCAAAACAGAGTTGTAAGATATTTCTTGAGATTAATAATTGATATTAATTCCAAAATGTGATATAAATATATCGATATTACCACCCTTTTCGATATTAGAAAGGAACCATTTATCACCCTTCCCCACCCCCACAATATTTCTCTAACTGAAATGCCGAAATATTAAACATAACTGTGTGGTGTAAAAACAAACACAAACTTTAAACTTGTACCTGAACTTGGGATGTGAATGCTAGCATAATTCTCTCCCATTGTCATTGTCATTGGCAAATTGTTCCCCTGATCGATGTGATAATAGCTGCAGTTCTTAATACTTGACTAAAATAATAGACGCAAGTAACAAAATACATCAGCACCCAAATATATAATATTTATATTCCGTCACTGAAAACATTATATAATTGTGCATAATGTATGTTCTAAATAATGGAATTATTAAATGGGTTTTCTAATACTATTTATATCCAGTTCTACCAAGAACAAAAGAAAAATCACTATACATGTAATCTGTATTCCCCATTTTATCGTAACAAAATATTCCTATGAGCAAAACAACCTGTTCCGACCATCCTCATATATTAGGCAACTTTATAACCATAGTTGGTTTTATGGTGTACTACACTGACAGCCAAACTGGGGTCCAGGTGACTCCTTACATGGAGTCACGATGACTCTTTGACTCAATGACTAAAATGTCAGTCAGGAGTCATTCTGGCTTCATCTGAAAGTAAAAATCCCTTTAACAATGTTCAAACCTCTTCATTCAGCACATACGTGACTCTATTTGTCATGATCGTAAAGTTTAGAGTTTTAAACTCTAATAGGGAGTCACAACGACCCGTTTACGTACTCGTCGCCAGCCTTCGTTTCTTCAAGAAATCAATAACACCATCACACAGTTTTAAATACACTACTGCGGGGAAATTATTTGTATAAGAGCATAAAATAAGTTTGAGTAAAACATTAATGTGTCATACTGTCGTTTTCGCAACCAAACCGTTAACTAAATTGAATCATTCTAACACCTGTCTTCCTTTCCCACTCTATCATGCTTAGCATATGAATTCGCGCAGCAATAAGATGGAGGTGTGTTTATATCGACCATACAGTGTTAGATATCCTATCTAGGGGTCAATAGAGAATATAATGTGTGATATAGTGTCTCTTAGTATCGACAGCTTTTAATGTCTAAGAAGCAGCAAAATGTTGCCTCGCATCTCCTCACTTAAACTCAAATAAGTTTGATTTGTAAAATGAATGACAGTATGAAGATTGAGTATCAAAAACAATGCAATTTTTTACAAATATCGAAAGCATTTTTGTAATATTTTGTTCATGTATTTGGAAACAAGCGACTGGGATTCAAATACTAAAATTATATGAAGTAAAGTGCGTAAAACATACAGGTAAGTACTTTTGGATAAAGTGAATAATGTGCAAAAGAGTCATATCAAATTTTACTTCGAACTTTTCAGAGCCTCAAATATATCATATGGATATTTTTTATAATCGTGTTCCAGCTCATCATGTCCTTACGAAACAAAAAAGATGTAATCCTTCGCAAAATATTGAAACCAGCAAATCAACAACACCAGCATCAAAACCAACTCCTTTTATTGGACAGTATGCAATGACATAACTATATATTTCATATTTCAAATATTCTTCTTTGAATTTGAGAGAAACATGCTTGTATTTTGTTCAGACAAAAAGCACATTCAACAAATGCTCATATTTTTACTTTGTTTTATTTTAAACAAACAGTTTAATTCTATAATCTTTAAATTCCTTTTCGGGTTTATAAATTGACGCTTAATTCAAGTATTTCTTGGTGAGGTGAGTGTAAATAAGTGCTAAAATATTTCACTTGTTGCTTCATTTAATATGAAATGTCCTTAAAAATCCAATTTGCAAAGTGTATTAAAACGAGAGATAAGTCTAGATGTCTAAACCCTAAACCCACGCAGTGCAGATTTGTACATTTTATATATTGACGTTAAAGAGTTTAAACCTTGAGGCTATTCTATGATTGAACTAGAAGCACTTCAGTAAATTGTACTGGCTTTGCTTTAGGGATGAACCATTTGGTTATTAAAAGCAGAGGCAAAAGAAAGTCGAGTTTAGGGAAGCCATTCTTTAAACAGTAGCCTGGTTCAAATATTTTGTAAATGTTTAACAATGCATTGTGTAAGCTTTTGTAACCCATTACTGATTCCTTTCACGGGAATCAAAAAGAATAGATAATCCCCATTTGATAGTTTTCAATCCGTACCAAATTTTTTATATTTACACACGCGAAAGCAAAACCAAAAAGCAATGGTTACTTTACTTTTGTAGAAGACGAAACCACGTATACCATGCTTTGATAGTCCAGGATATGACACCGAAATGGTGATAACTTCCTATACCATATCTACACTGAAACCAATAACGAATTTGTCATGCTGCTAAGTCTAGTTTAATTATCAAACCATTTATTTTAATTTTTTCTGCAATTTGTTTATCTTTATTTCAAAAAATTGCAAAATTAACTTTAATATTTCATTCAACATGACTCTGCGCATACCTTTTAATTCAGTAAGGGCTAAGAATAAATTGTACAATTGTGTTGGGAGTGGCCATCTTTCTCTTTCTCTTTTTCTTGCTATCTTTTCTACTTTCGGCATCTTTTCAAAGATGCATTGGCCAGCATGCATAGATTAGCCATTTCTGGCTATCCAGGTTGGTACTTTTGTATGAGCTTGGAAGAGACCATGAGTTCATCATGGATCTAATGGCATGTGTCCGTCACGGACCAACCAAGGTAAACAAACAAACAATGCATCATTCTGACGAACCGATAAAATGCGTCTCGTATGATATCATGCCACAATTTCTTTCAATTATGGTTATTATGGTATGATAAAATATTAAAATTCTTTTTGATTTGTACCATACTACAATGATGGGAATTTATATTTGCACTTTGAATCACTACAGCAAATTTGCATGGACATCTTTTGACATGCATAATTAACAAGTCTTTTTTATCAACTCTGTTTCAAGGACGTACTTCATCTCAGATAAGTTTGATAACTTCAAATCAAACGCACTTAAACGTGGAACAATATTTTTGCCTAATGGAGTAAAATATAAAATATAAAGAATTGTAATAAATTCGCAAAAATGTTGATTTTGCCTTTGCATATTGTCAAATCATTTTGAATGTAAAAACTAAACATTATGAACGACTATGTATAGAATGCATTAGAAAGCTATGACAAAAAGATTGGTAGCGCAGGCACGGCTATTTGAATGAAATAAAAAATAGTTATAATTAAAAACCTGGATGTGCACTCTTTTACTATTACTCAATTTGTCAGGATCAAAAAATATTTTCAAAAGTCTACTGCCATATCATAATGAGCCAATAACGCATACTGGCTCCAAACCTCTACCCTCAGGACTATGTTGTTATTTTTCACGCCTTGTTTCGTATCGTACTTTCATAGCACACTTATATAACGAAACGCCAGTCTGTTATCATGTCCAATACGTTTTGCAAGCTTTAATTTCTTGAGAGAGATCGTTTTGCCAGGTGTTCTCTTTCGCTATCATCTTTATATTAACTCAAGAGACAAAATTAAGATTGGGGAAGGAACAAGGCGTGCAAAATACATTGCTGCATAAGGTATTTGCATTTCAAATCAAATAAAGGAGCCCTTGAGGAATTATAACATACAGCCCTATTGCTGATGGGTAATTTCTTTACTGCAATCATGCAAAAAGCTTGGGAAAATAACGTAATTCATTTAGATATTCCCAATACTAAATGGATATAAGCTGAAAGGCAAAGTACTATATTTGTGTAGGCTACTGGGAAAATATTGTTTTGAGGTCCAGTATGTATTTATTATATTTACTGTGAATGCTTATTGAATAAATTTGAAACAAATTGGTATGATAATGTAATTCTGATTAAGCTAGTCAAAAATATCCATCTTCCAAAAGTTTCTACCCACGTGAAATTTTTAATTAGAAGAAATCACAGTGAAACGTGGTAAAACTCTTAGGTTGGGATAATTTCAGCTTTGTTAGATACAGGGTTTTGAAAAAGTCTTGGTTGTTGTAACATTGATAACAATGTTTTTGACTAAGGTAATAGTACAAGTCTCAAATACTAGGAAATGTTGAAGAATACCGACCGTGTCAATCGAATTGACAGTTACTAATCAAGAGTAACCAGAATAAACAAAGCAAGTTATATGGAATCAATTCATAAAATTAAGTTAATACTTTTAAGTAAAAAGTAAGAGTAAGAGTAAAAGTATTTACTTGATTTGATATGCATAATCTTTCAGTTTAACAAAGTCAATACTAATACTAGTTATTACTAACTTTACCGTTTGTTCTAAAGCTAAAGTGAAACTAAACATCGTGATAGCATCAAGAGTTTAGGTAGAAAAAATTAGAGTTAATAGTATTTACTAGACTTTATGCATAATATATTAATAACTATTTAAAATTCCAAGTAAATAGTATTTTTAGGTTTAGGTACCTTGAAATGTGAGTATTTACTAGGCAAATTCTAGCAAATACGTGTTTTTATGCATATCAATTGAAGTATTTACTATAAGGTGCTTGAGTAATACTATCAGTAAAAGGTAGAGTTAATATTATTTACCACACTTTATGAATATATATGCTAGTAAATACTTGAAATATCACGTAAATAGTATAATTACTTTCCATGCATACGGTCCGATATCTAGACTACCTAAAGAGCATAATGCCATCCGGGCTGTCCTTTTATACCGCACCCGCACACTCGTCTTGTGATTGATTCTTCAAGTAATTGTATATGTGTCATGTTAGCCCTCAGCCAGTTTGAATGTTTATAAACTAAGGTTAAAAGGAACATTGTTTGAATATGCTTCTGAAGTTCCATAAAAGATTGATTATGTCTAGTCTGTTGGATTCAGATATATCAAATGGTCACTGTTTTCATCGGAAGCTATTATGTAGATGGCACCTAGAATTATACCATGGTAACGAAAAGGTAGGTTATTGGAATAATGAACCTACTGAGTTGATTCACTCAACGTAGCATTTTGAAGACATAACTTTAAAGGCGGGCATATTTTTAACGTTAGAACTACGATCTCGGTCACTAATTCGGCATGTTAGGTACACTTGCATAAAAAGTGGAGTTTTTTTACTACGTAAGTAACAATTTGTTGATCAAAATTCCTACAAAAACGAGATTAATCCAACTTTGCTCTATCTGAATCAAATTCATACAACGACAAAGAACAATTACAGAGGGTTCCTGTCACATACAAATCTTAAAATAACGAACTCCTCAATTTTCGAGGCCTGAATTGCTTCGATTTGTCATCCATTCTGTCTGTCATCATCTGTGAACATCATTCAAATCAAAACAGAGTTGTAAGATATTTCTTGAGATTAATAATTGATATTAATTCCAAAATGTGATATAAATATATCGATATTACCACCCTTTTCGATATTAGAAAGGAACCATTTATCACCCTTCCCCACCCCCACAATATTTCTCTAACTGAAATGCCGAAATATTAAACATAACTGTGTGGTGTAAAAACAAACACAAACTTTAAACTTGTACCTGAACTTGGGATGTGAATGCTAGCATAATTCTCTCCCATTGTCATTGTCATTGGCAAATTGTTCCCCTGATCGATGTGATAATAGCTGCAGTTCTTAATACTTGACTAAAATAATAGACGCAAGTAACAAAATACATCAGCACCTTTTACCCTAAAACTGCAATTATTGATGCTTGTACGGATCAGTTACCTAATTCACGTGTACAGTACATAAATTGACTTTCTTAACTAACATGTTTTAACACTTTAGTTTTGCATAATGCAGCGAAGTGTTTACGGCAAAATGTACGTTTAAGGCATTTGTGAATACTAGTACTCATATGACATTACAACGCAATTTATTACACATGATTCTTGATAGGAGAGCATTCGAAAGTCGATGAGATTTCTCAATGGATAAAAAAATAAAAAGAGAACATTAAACAATGATTTTATGTCTTTTCTGTTCTAAATGTTAAAAGTGGTAATAAGGATTTCAAGATGAGACATCATAAACAAAGTGGTTTTTTTTTAATTGATGAATTAAATCTGATGTCCTATACATGCTTTGTTTAGTTAACCTAAGAACCACAGGTTGATTTTAATGCTCAAAGAAGTTTGAAAATGGACTTTCCTTTGAAGAAATGCACTCTCTTTACTCCCTTAAAACCTTGAATCTTAGTCAATTACTAGACTAAACCGGATACTTCGTTTTGGTACCCCTGTATGGTTCATGCTTGTTAGCAACCCGAATCAACGTCTGTGATAGACATAGCACATTGTGTGAATGGCTGGTTGTCTACTGATGTATTGCTTAATTCTAATTCAAATCTAACCCTTTATAACTGGTGAAAATACAGTATATTTTATGAGAAAAGAAAATGATTAAATGTTTGATTAACACAATACTGCAGAAATAAATAATATAAATAGACACATTACTTGAATTGTAAGATCTTGAAATTCGTTCAAGGGAAGAAAGTGACGTTCAATGGAAGGAAACACGATATGATTTATGTTATCCCCTGTTTTGTACAATGAAGATCAATAAATGATGCATACAAATGTGTTTTAGATAATGAATACTATAAATATCAGCTGATTTGGCAGGCAACAAATATTATTTCAAACATGGCTTGTCGTTATAGAGACGGCTTCGAAACTCAACCGGCCGGTTCTGGGCGGTTGGCTATTGTTTATTCCGGTTGAACCACCCAGAAGGCAACCGTCGGTTGAGTTTTGAATCGACCCCTTAACTCATTTTTCATAGCCAACATATGTTTGGATCTGTGTTTAACCGGTGTAATCTGTAAAACATGTAAAAAGTCAAGATCTGTGCTTGATATAAATGAGGTTACTGATCTCATTCAGTTGAATGACAACTTCTCAAGTCATTAATCTTATCTTATATCATGGTTGATTATATATGATAGTAAATCAAGTGTCAGGTCATTAAAGGCAAAAACATTGTGTCATTTGTTTGAAACACATGGGAAATGTTCCTGTACAGCATATCATATGCATCGTTATCATAGAATTGTTATAAACCATAGTTGACGAGATATTTATCACCAGTAATGCATACGCACTGATGAGACTGACATAATATCACCGCCTTTTACTCTAAAACTACTATTTTTTATTGATGTTTGCACTATAAGTTACCTTATTTGTACAGAGAGTACACTAGCTGACATTCTAACAGTGTTTAAATACTTCGGTTTTGAAGTATTTATAACTATACTTAATCTGGAATAAAATTATTATATCATTCAAGTTGAGGGTGTTGTTGTTAATATTAGAAACAAAAACATTTATTTTTATGGTAACCAGGAAGCGAACAAATAGAAAATTTTCTTTCCCTCAAAATAAAATTTGAAAATGGAATTCTGAAATCCGGTATCATGACACAGTGCGTATTTGTTAATTTTTATTTATCCCAAAAACCGTTTTGAATATGTTCAATGGGTCAAATTCTAGATTAAAAACCAAAGAGTATTAATTAAATCACATAAAGGTTGGCAATAACGACAAAATGTCACAAATGCACAGAAATGACAATTGGCAATGTACAAAAAATCACTTGTTTACCACGTCCTAGAAACACTTTGTTTTGCTAACCTATTGAGCCCTAGAGCAGTGTCAAACAATCAATTGAATAGACTCAAAATTACTCATAACGTCATATTTTCTTTCTATCAAATATACTTTTAATTTAATTATTTATAATGGTGGACAAAAGTCTATCTTCGCTCAACATTCAGAGAAAAAAACTGAAGGCATTTTCAAATTGACGAGTTAGCAATTTATTTACAGGGTGTCCAAAACGCACCTTAACTACTTTAAATCAGAATAACTTATAAAACGGAATATTAAATTACAAACAACACTTACCAAAAACAATCCCATTTGTCTTTCCAAAATATTTTAAAAGGATAAAATATTTGGAACCCATAATTTTCGACACCAAACTTTGTACTCCTGGAATGGAAAAAATAACAATTTCACTGCATACAAGGCACTTTAAAGCACCATTGATATCAAATCCTAACTTAACATTTTTGCAAATATGTAGAATATTCAAAGATGGTCGAAAACAAGAAATACAATTATCCTAAAATATGTTTGTGTATGTTCAATGATGATGGAAATGAAATTGTTTGTGTTTGTGCCGAACCAATTCAATTTCAGTGAAACAAAGTGAACGACAGCTTCGGATCACAAATATGACAGGCCCTAAACAAACGCTCTACGTGTGGTTTAGGAGTTCTTAAAACCGGGTATGTTACTGCTTGGTAGATCAACGTCTGATTATAGTGCAATTAAATGCAAGATGTGCAGTACCGAAGATTTCTTAAAAGGTATATCCGTCGTCTTCAGCGGAACACAAAGTTAAGAGATTAACAGTGCATAACATTTTACGCAAGGACTTTGATGTTTAAAAAGCTAGATAAGGAAAACAAGAGGGTGTAAAAGTTCAGTTAATACAAGTTTTATTATTAAAATGAAGTTGGTTCTTAATGTGTATCTAGGAATTTTTGGGTGAATGGAAACATAGCTGTGATTAGACTGTCACAATGTGAGAAAGTACATTTCTCCTGAGTTTGGATTGTTGTTCTAATAAATATCTATGAAAGAAGTTGTTAATTTCGTGTTTGGTAACACAATATTTGCCGAAGCTTCTAGTTTTAAATAATGTATTTTAGTTTTTAAGTTAGTTTAAACCTAGTAAAGTAGTAAAGGTACTTTTTTGACAACCTGTATAAAACACATAAATTTGCTCTATTATGAAAAATCACATATACGGTATGTGTAGATGAATGTGTTGCATGAATGAATGTCTGACAAATAGCCTTAATTGCATTATATTCTTCGCGCACTTTCCATTTAAAAAATTAGAAAATGTAGGTCTGCATCATTTCAGTTGTTATGTATATCTATTAAATTTGAATGTACATGAAACTGTGATAACGGAATGTGACTTTACTGTAGATAATAAAAACAAGAATGAAAAAATAACAACCCTGTCCATAGCTATTTGATGATAGTTCTGGTGTGGTAAATATTCCAAAGAAAAGTAATAGACTTGAAAAGGAGATATGGCTTTTTGCCTGTGTAATGATATCGCATTCGTGTACATATAAAGTGTTATTAGCACGCATGGGCTTGAAAATGTGCTTTGCAGCCCCCCCCCCCATCACATTTTCAATTATTTAATTCCATTGCGCATATGAAATGAGATTTATGAGATCATTATGGCTGTTAGCAAAACATGAAATAAAATAATAATAACTTTATTGGTTCCTCGACTTAAAAATTTTGTTCAATAATCAGGAATGTACTGATGATATAAGTACATCTAATACGTTGTAAGGTTGTTGATCGCATTTTGATACTGAGGAAATTATTGTAAAAGTACTTTGATCTGCTTCATCGTTCAGGTAACTTAACTGAAGGAAGGTGCTGACGCCGACAACCATTCAAGCTTCATTGTGTGAATATGAATATCTAATATAATAGCCAAGTTCAAGTTATTGAATGAAGATTTACAAAAATAGTTATGCCATCTTTAACCTTTTAGCTGTTCAATACTATCACAAGTTTCAAATATGTTTAGACATTATAATTTAAAGATTTTCCAGCCTCTTTCCTAATTTTTAAGAATGAAAATTGAAATTAAATATTCTTCATTAGCATAAATCCACATGATTATTTAAACAGAAGGATAAACAAAACCAGGTTTATGTATCTTAAAACAGTTAGGGTTAAGTGATAATGAAAAGTACTTTAAGGTTACAAGTACCTTCAATGTACTCAGGCAACATATGTGAAGTGTTGCCAATGGCACTTTCATGTCAACAAATAGAAAAGGAGGAAATTTGATAAACATGGATTATGTTTTGACAATAAATGACAAGATATTTTATTGTATCATCTTATGTAGAGTAATACTTAAAAGAACACCATGAATAACGAAATCAATATAGTGAATGTAGAATGATCTGAGTCAAGATCACAAACACAAGGACATTAAATTCTGAACATCATTCGTCAGACTTATTTAAAATAAATTAGGGCAATAAATGTGTGTAATGTCAAAATATCAAAGGTCTGTTAAGGGATCTGTTTTGATTTGTGTGAAATACTAAATAATATAATTAACTTTATATTTATTATGATTTGTAACGATTTGTCATAATGTCACAATAATGCAATGATAATTCACATAAATGTTTAATCTAAACTTTGGTAATTACTTTTGAAAATGATAAATGTTTTTAATTTAAACCGAAACTTTAAAATGGCTGATAAATGAAATATTATCTTTAATAGGAGACTCAATATTGTGAAGCGTATTTTATAGAAATTATATTACATAACATCGAAAAAGGCAGTGTCAAATAACTTGTAGTCCCTGCTTGCAGTATTTTGTTGAAAAAGAGTGGTATTCTCTGCCACACGGAAGTATTACAATAACTTAATAACCGTCTGCAATGAGGCGGGTATAAACGTAAAGACATCGGATATTACATGTCAAAACCAGTTATTGTTCAAGTTTCATTCTTCCATTCAACTTAGAGTTATTTAATGTGAAATTTTGTGATCCCTAAGCTCGTTTACTCATGATAAAATAGATAATTAGGATATAATGATTAATATAATTTACATTTACCTTTTTATTCATCATACTGATTGATTTTAATTCATAGTTGATTATAAACCGAAAAAAAATATGTGAATCGATTTGTATTACTAGTTTGTGTTATAAAAATGTTGAAAATTGCAAAATGTTCAATTTTTAAACCAATAAAATATACACAAATACGTAGTACGCAGATGAAAATAACACTTTTCCTGAATAACAAATTGCTCAGTAGTGTCACAGTTTGTATGTGATTTGTCTCAATAATAAAAAGAACATGAACGCCGTGTTTTGTTAACCTTTAAACTTATTATAGCCATCAAAATGATTTGTAGTATATGTAGCCTGTACGTAGTAAAAGGTGACATATATTAGATACTAATATGTTTAATTTATTTCCGCTTGGACATTACTCATCATTTCTGACGTTCCTAGTGGCATAATTGATCACGAAATGTCGAAAATAATGGACGCAAAGAAACTCTTTAGAGCACGAAACGCTTTTAATGTAATTGTGACTTTTAACTTCAGTACTTATCATAATAGCTTTTTGTTTATCGTGGGCGTAGTGAACAAAAACCCAATAATATTTACCTTCAGTCAGTGAAAACATTATATAGTGTTTCAAAATGAAATTAATAAACGGGTTTTCTGAGACTATTTATATACAGTTTCACCAAGGACAAAAGAAATAAAACATTCGCTTCATAATTTCTTCATTGTAGCAAAACAGTTCTGTGATCAAAGCGACCTGTTTTCGTCTGATAGTAAATTGATTGTATGGTATGTTATAGCAGATGTATTTTATAAATATAATCTTGATATTTATATGTAATCTTTATATAGGAGATATTCTTAGCTGCTTGTGCTTGAAGCAATACTGGTGCAGATAGAGTGCGTCGATCGCATCTTTATCTTATCAGAGCTCAAAACAACAAACAAATTGAATTTGAATTGTTCATTGTTACTAACCATACAAGTTTCAAAAAGGTCTGTTGTTTATTTTAATTATTTTAATTGTGATTATTTGACTTTTAACTCAGCGTTGAGCAAAAGAATATCGAGAGATGTTCAGTACTAGAAAATGTATCGTTTGTAGAATGCTATATTTCCTTGAAGGTTGCTGCATTTTATAATAAAATGCTTCTTATTCATTTTAACACTTTAACACTTGGTAAACGAATTTAGCGGCCTGCATTTTTTGCACGAGTCGGGGCGCGATTCTCTCTTTATGAGCTAGTATATTTATGACTCTTAACATTCCTTAGGACGCAGAGTTAAATGACTCACTGTACCTCTAAATATATCCTTTGCACTTATTTTAGCGAATATTTTTCTTCGAGAGGGGGGGGGTGTATCTCCGCCATTAGAAAAAGTATGTTTTTAGTCATTTTTGGCAGACAGCCAGCTTGTCAAGCTTTAGGTAAAACTGTGCTACATTATTTAGGAAAAACGCATGAAAATTGGATATTCAAAAGATTTTTTTAAAGAAAAATATTATTTTCCCTATATTTTCTATACAAAAGCTTATTTTCCTGATGTCGGTAATTGTAACGTCATAGTGGCGTCATACATCAACGGATGACCTTGATTCTGTTATCAATGAAAAGAGGGGATCAAAGCCTACTGCATTTAGACATTGATCACCTCTTTCCATTGATACCAAAATCAAGGTCATCAATGCCTACTACATGTAGGGGTTTAGGGGCTTTGGTTAAAAAAAAATAGTGGTTGCAACAACCACCCCATTCTTATAATAAGCATATGTTGCTGATGATTACATGTGTCCACATGTAAATATGTAAATATAGCAATCTTAATGAATTCCTCGACGTTCTGTCAAATCATCTTTGCACAATATCTTTAAAATGTTATTAAGACGATGTTATTTTATATTATCACCAGCTAAGAAATATACAAATAAAATCCATCGTCAAAATCGAATGTAAGTTCTTAAATGATCTATTTACAAGACATTGATTGTCAGAAAAGCTTGACTGGTTAAGAAGTTTCGACAGGTGTTTTATGTTGACAATCTTTTTTTTTTTTTGCGTATGCTAGTGGAAAGGTAATGTTTTATTTTATATTTGAATCAATACTGAATAGTTAATTGAGCATTGGGACTACAATGAATGCAGAAGATATATATTCTAGATTAACGATAATCAAATAAATCGTTTTTAATTCATGCGTTCTATATAATATGATCATTAAAAACATGTTCACAGTTTTAAAATGCAAATTTTCAAAATGCAATGGAATTTTTTGAGATCATTTGAAACTGTAATTGACAAAATAAAGCGTAAGTGGATTTTATTTCTTGAAACCCTCAATATTATAGACTCACAACTGAGGTTAAATAACACAAATTTATATCAGTGTATTTGTATTGCTGTCCCTATATAAACACATCGAAGCCATTTTAAATAAACTTCCATGGCCATCTGGTAATTTCATTATAACCGTCGTTCAAATAGTAGAGACAGTGTTGCATATTTATTCTAAAACCAAAACTACTTCATGAAATAGGATCTCACTGTTCATATAATCTAAACTGTTAGAAAGAAGTAGGGCTGTTAAAATTTTAACATAAGAAATGTCAGTCATTGGCTGCAACATTTTCTTAAATATTATCCACATACAAGTTCGAGCACTAAATTTAGGTTAATCGTTTCAGACATAAATCCAATTATCTCATTTCTCCTGTGAGTGTATGTTTGTTTTTTACGCATCACTAATTGAGAATGAACCAAATTGTTCATAAATGTTATGTTCGACTCTATTACAACAGTCGAGAGTTCCGCTGTTAGAATACAGTCGTCTGGAAATTTAAACATGTAAATTAGTATAAATGTGAAAACCGCGTTATTTACTGTCGTATTATCACTGTCTGGAATACGCCATAAATTAATTCAATTTATTTACCAAACGGAATTGAATCATTAATGAAAAGCTATAATAAATTGGCGAATCGAAAACAATATAGTTCGTTTATTTTATCATGGTAAATATATCCGATGTAGAAGATTAATTAAAAGGTAAATATTTACGGAATAAAGTCAGTAAATGAAGAGGAGTTCTAGAGGGCAAGTCATGAAATTATTTTTAAAAAGTATGCATATATCTGCTATATCTTTTTTTGTTCAAGTTTTGTGGTAAAGTAACGAGATAAAGTATGCACAAAATATATGTACAAAAGATATTTGCCCCCAGTGGCGTAGCCAGGGGGGGGGGGGGTGGTAGACTGCCTTCTTTTGATGAGAATATAGGCGAAAAGAGAAAATCGGGACGAAGAGAAACATGAACGGGAAAACTTAAGAAAAATCGTAAAGAAAGACCAATGAGTCTTCAGAAATTTGCCCTCCTAGGACCCAAAAATTAACCCTACGTACCCCGACCCGCCGATTGTGATTTTTTCATGTGGGATTTTTTTTTCTGAACGACAGGTTTTTTTTGAGTAGATGTGTCCCAAAACTACTGGAAGTGTGAGAAAACCTTTTGTTCTTGTTTTGTTTGTCAGTTTTTAAAATCGATTGATTTTTCAAAGGCATATCAAAGACATAAGTCGACCAAAATGCCAAAATAGATTAATAGGTGCATTGTTTTAGCAGGGAAGTAGTTTTCCCACGGTTACGCTGTCGTTTAATGATAATATAATATCTTTCAAAATATCAATATAAACGTTTTGAATCTGAATGTAAAAATTGAATTATATCCATGAACTATTGATAATGTAATAGTATGGTATTATCAGGTTGTTTTAATTTCTTCTTCTATCTTTTTCTGTTAGCTATTACTCATATACATATATATGGTTGAGAAAATAATCCCTCAGTTAAATAGACGCAATAGAGAATTCCTTATAACTTACCTATCATCACACTTACAAACTACCTAAAGCCCTCGTTGACATCTCCATTAGGAGGTATTTTATTAAGTGCAGTTAAGTACCCTCTGAAAGTAAGAATGATTTAAATGAAACAAATTGCCCAGAGAAAGGATAAGTTTTACAGAAGAGCTAATGGATTGGAATCAAGACTACTATTGCAAAAATATGTGCTCTTAAGCTTAGCTTTCTTACCTTAATAGATGTCCTTTTTCTCTAATATGTCGAGTAATATGGCTAGACAATTTTCATGATCAGGTAGAATCAACCCTTGAATTTTACAAAGAACTTTTTGTAACCTAATTTAATTTGCTGACCAATCTGAATACATGGTATTATGACTACATGTACATGGGACGGGCTGTATGTGTACAGGTTGGAGTGCCCATCTCTCTATCGAAACGATTGGAGAGGAGCACAAGAGGGTAAGTATCTTGCTCAAGGACCCTGCGCACACCACCCACCAGATTCGAACCCAACGCTCGATGAGTAAGAGTCGAGGACCTAATCGCTCGGCCATCGCTAGGTCCCTCTACATGTAGTACTCAAGGGAAATGGTATTAAAGCGAAATTAATAATTGATGACCTGAAATTATAAATAAATTTGTTTTTAAACATTTGTGTTATTAAAATTTATTGGAATACATATCAGACTATTAGAAGGAAGAATAAATGAAAAAATAAATGAAACAATAATAATCGTTTTAAGTTTTAAAAGGTAATATTTATCTATACTATATCTCTGTCACCTAAAATGCATATTGTCTAAAAGACCGATTGTTCCAAGTACCTTTCTCCAGTGAACAAAACAAAGGTCACCTATTCGTCATCAGTTTGCTCTAAAAGAAACAAAAGCGAAAACGACATTTGGTAAATAACCTTTCTGTTCGACTCAAATCAATGTAATGTCCAGCGATCGAGCTAACATGCTAGTGTATACTGTGTCTAACATCTTTATGTCAGCTTATATATGTCCACCGACCATTAGGACACTTCATTTCAGTAGTCACGTTGCAATGCTTGTCCGGTGACGCAAAGGATTCCAAGTAGAAACTGCTCACTGCAGACATGTGACTCAATTTCGTTGCTAGCCTGTTTCATTCAAATTTTGGAATAAGTTTCAAATGTTTAGAACAAATGTAAATAAAACACAAACAACACTGGATTGCCTCATTCGTTATTATATTATATATAAAAAATTTATTAAACCTAATCATACTTATGGAATTCAGTTCTTAATTTTAAAAGTACTTATACTTTGGTGGTAGTTTTTATGTATATTAGGCTATTCTATAGTTTATATTATATAACTAATACAAAGAGTCGTGTCATTTAATTGGTGAACAGACGTTCGTCATTTTAATTTATCTTCAAAATGCATTTTTTATTTTCCATTGCACTCGACCAGTGCAATGAGGAATCAAAAAACACGCCGTTCGCTTGATCTCTGAGTGCATCTTTAGCTGCCTGTATAATTTTCAAACATTGCCGTCATTAGATTTTCAGGGATGGGTAGGGAGTTGTCTTTGGAGTTGAATTATTTTTGGGAGCGATTTTTTTTTAATGAGAAACCTGGTGGTTTTTTTTCTTCTTTATCTGTTCGTGGCGGGGTTCTCTTCTGATTTTGAGGGGGATTTTTCCAAAACTTCCTACCCCTGGAAATCTATGTGGCACTGGTCACAGCTATGCGTCAGCAAATCTATTTATTGAGGAGAGTCATCTTGTTTTAGACTTTCGCCAAGGAAACCCAACTTGGTACTTGGTACCAATTAACCTGAAGGAAGCTTATCTTTAACATGGATGCAAGATGTTTTAAAATTCAGTCATGGACTGTTTATTTTGGAGACCATTAACTGCCGATGTATGTTACCTTTGTTGATATCAAGAAAGCTTCATGAATACGTTATTATACCTTCCCAGAGACAGTGGTATATTAAGCTTTAGTAATTCATTAAGTGAAAGCTGAGGAATTCATTGAGTACAAATGTTTCACGAGGATAGACTGAATTTGATAAATTGACTAATCAAATCATCGGTTTGAATAAAATGACTCTATCAATTTTATAATTTAAGAGATAACAGATACTTATTCATATTTTCATATATCTTAAATCTAACATCTACTATTGTAAGCCTCCTCAATTATCGTTTTTCTTTAACATTTATTGACAGATTTAATAAACTAAATCAAATCAAAACAAGAGATAGAAAGACCTTATAAGTCTACGATGGTCATCTGATATAGACATACGGACAATTATCAAAGGATTTTGACACGTTCTTTACTCATGAGACCCAATTATAAACAACGATGCTGAGCGTTTTATTTTGTTAACCCGTCACACTCTATAGCAGCGAGAAAAATAACATTGAAGCGGTGGCTAGTTAAATTGATTAATAAAGACAGATATGATGATAATATTGCAATTTATAAGCTTTAGTATGCTTGTGGTTTATAGTTATAACTATATTTTGTATTTTGCAGTATAACTGAAATTAAGTCAATAATTAGATTGTTTTTTGAAGAAAACACAGATATATAATAGTGGCAGAGAATTCCAAAAATGACGCTGTACATGTACCCATCTACCAACCACGTTCAATTTCCCGTAACAATAATATTTTAGCTTAATGGTATGATGGTATGGCAATGTACATTTCCTTAACAAGGAACGTACCATATATTCTGTAACACTTTTAAATTTATCACTTAAGTTTTTTTAAATATATTGACCATATTTTCAATATGAGGAGTGCTGCGGTAAAATGAGATGAAAGTCGCACTTGATGATTTGAGAAAACAGCTCCTGAAGTGAAATATAGGTAAAATATTTAGTTTTCGTTTTTGATGAAAATCGTATCTTTAGATATTATAATATGTAAAATTTGGGCAACATAAATGCGATATTATGCGCAGAATGTTATCGAATAAACATAAACACTGGAAATTTTAACGGTTTTTATTAAAAGATTTTAAACGTGCTTCAGTTTTGACAACATAAACTCATTTTTGAAAATTTCAACTTTCTTCTCATTTTGCCGGAGCAACCCCTCCCCCTTTTCGTTTTTTTTTTTTAATTTGCGATAAATTCACCTTGCCTGCTACAACCTTAATTAGACAATGAGATAGATTTGACAGGTGTTGGCTTTCGATATCATTCTGCACATAATATCGCTTATACGAGAGGAGACATTTCAGCGATCGCAAATGTGTTGAGTACACAAGAATGTAGACTCAAGTTAATGTAGTTGCTTCTTAAACCAAGTAGAAATAAACTTTGCCCTGAAGAAACCTCAAATAAATCCATTACCAGTTGGAAATCTTATTACTATACTTTCGCAAACACCTAAGCTCAAGTATCTCCATATCCGTGGAGTTATCAAGATCTAGAAATTGTTTAATTTAGTGCATAAAAGAAACGTGGGTTGCTTTACACTAGCGCAGCTTGAAAACAACTCCGTAACGCGGTATAAACTAATTAATGTTAAAAATGTGAACCTTAATATTGAAAGCATTCGATTAATAGATTGATTAATAGAGTTGTATAAGATATCACTGTTCAAAGCAAGTCAAATGTTCTCGGGTTATATCAAATGACTTGTGTATATTATAAAAGGTTTGAATATATGTATATAAATGTATCTAACACACTCTGCAGTACCTTAACTATATAAATTAGCCACTTCAATAGAGTATAAATTTGATGATAGAAGTTTTAATTTAAAATAAGTAATTTCATTTGCAGTGGTATTATTGTGTCAAAAGTATACATTCTTAGACATTCAAATCCGTTTCATATGAAGGCTTTTAAAAGAACTATTCAACACAGGCTGTTGCACTTTGTCTGAATAGTCTTAGCTCGTATACCCTCGTATGTTTCCAGATCCGAAACTTTGTACTACATATCCCATGAAAGTATACATAATGAAGTAATAATGTTATAATCTTCTAGATCTTATACACACTGGTGTAAACTCGGCACTATTCGCAATCAGCCTTGATTGCATGAGGGACATGCGGGTTCTGCAGGTGTTCATTTACTCTACTGTTTTATTATTTTTTGCGTCTAACTCCATTGACAATACGGAAATGTCAAATGTAGTGGGCGTGCAAAATGTATGAAAAATTAGAGTATTTGGATCCCAAATCAATGAGAAAGAGAACCTTAAGGACATTGCACATGAAACTTCATTCTGATATATCTTCAATTATACCACACTAGCGCTAAAGTAGGAAAGCTGAAATACACTTACGACATTTCATCATGTCTAAATTCTTTAATGTGAATTGGTAAAATATGGCGAATATGGGAAATGCAATACACTTACAAAACTACTCTCATTTGCAGCGCCAATTAACTAGATGATTTCTTGACAATAGGAACTTCAGCGTGAAAAAGCAAGTCGGACTGTTTTCGGTAATTTAATTTAAAAGCTTTCAAGCATAACATTCAGAGAAATTAGATCAGAGTGTCCCATAGACTTTAATTTAGTTGATGACTATGAAAAATGATCCAAGGAGTGCTTTAATATTGAACGTTGAAGCACAAACAATCAAGAAAGAGATTACATATGTCCCATCACAAATATCGGCCGTCTGCTTTTCGCTAAAAATTTCCTTATCCAGCTATTATAGATGTACCAAGTATTTTTCTTAAAGTAAATGGATGATATTTAGCGTAAATATGATCAAATACCATCCACACACATCAAATATCACTTTGTCTAACTTAAGGCATAGTTTGAATTTTGTGTACAATTGTTACATTTCAATTCAAGAGGGTTGTATAACAGCAAACTGTGTATTTTCACTTTTATCTCTCACTTATCTAAGTCTTGCATTGCAGTTGTGTCTGTGCTTTTCTTTAATCTAATGCGATGTTTTCTTTTCTCTATTTCTCTTACATATTCCATCTCGGATGACCCTTCTATGCCTGTACTGAAATGCTACAGGTGAGTATTTTATTAGATTTTAATTCAATATTCACAATAATTAGAAATGTAGAACTTAGGTGCAACTTTAGACTGTATTAGTCTCCCGGGATTAGTTTGTTAGGTTTATCATTTGGATATTCAATGTTTTGTTGCTCGTGGCCAATGTGAATAATATCTGTGGACATATACACCATTTATGATAAGTATTAGAGAGGAATTGCCTGACATAGTTTTCAAAGGCCACTGACCAATTCAATCACATCATTATGATCATGAATCTGAATAAACCTTTTATAAAATATTAAGTATGGGGTATTTGTAGTTTCTTCTTTCGATGCGTAGACAAGTGAGCAGATTTCGGAGAAAGTGTGCCAATTCTATGTTTTTTATAAATTCATTTACATTAGTATTTGTCAGGCCACGTTTTCTATTACTCATGTATGTATGATACCAGCAATGTTTGACTAATGGATCAATCGAATCAAATTTGAATTGTGCATGGAATATGATAACGAAATGTAGCTTTATGTGGATAAATAAATAGAAAATAACCCATTATAATCCAAAGAAAAGCAATAGACTTGATGAGGAGATAAGGGTTTTTGCCTGTGTAATGATATCGAATTCATGTACATATAAAAATGTTACTAGCTTGTAATACTTAAATACTTAAAATGTTTTTTTTTTTTTTTTGAGAAGGGGGTATATATTGAATTCCATTGCGCATATGAATTAATTTTATGAGATCAATATGACTGTTAGTAATAAATGAAATAAAATAGAATATAACGTTATTGGTTCGTCGACTTAAAATTGTGTTCAATGATTATCAGGAATGTACTGATGATATAATCACATCTAATACGTTGTAAGGATGTTGATCGCATTTTGATACTGAAATTATTGTAAATGTGCTTTGATCTGCTTAACCGAGCAGGTAACTTAACCGAAGGAAGGTGCTGACGCCAACAACCATTCAAGCTTCATTGTTTAAATATTAATATCTAATAGCCAAGTTCAAGTTATGAAATTAACCCTCGTCTTACTAAGCCTTTTTTGTAACACGTCTTCCTGAGGGGGGGGGGGGGGGGTTACCACCCCTCCTGTGATTTTGAACTTGGAACCCCCCAAAGTTATATTGTTTGGTACTATAGTATAGGGTAGGGTCTCCTCTATCCATTGATACCAAGATCATGAAAATCGGTAAAGGCGTTACGTAATTATGACGTCATAAAGTTTTTCCGGACCGAAAAAAAATCGACGTTTTTGCTAATAAATAAAAGAATCAACAATTCTAACATGTCCTGTAAGTTTCAAGTCAATAGCATGCAGATATTTTTCAGAATATAGAGTGGTATTCTCTGCCACACGGAAGTATTACAACAACTTAATAACCGTTTGCAATGAGGCGGGTATAAACGTAAAGACATCGGATATTATATGTCAAAACCAGTTATTATTCAAGTTTCAGTCTTCCATTCAACTTACAGTTATTCAATCTGAAATTTTGTGATCCCTAAGCTCGTTTACTCATGCTAAAAACAGATAAATAGGATGTAATGATTCATATAATTTACATTTACCTTTTAATTCATTATACTGATTAATTTTAGGTGATTATAAACAGACAAATGATATACCAGGTGTCCCAAAAAATGGTTACATGTAGAAAAATGACCGTGTGCAAAAACTGTAATAGTTGGAGAAACGACACTTTCCCAAAATTGTATTACACCCCTCTTCTAGATATTCGTGAAATTTTGATATCACAGCTCTATTAGTTTTTAAATTATCAACAAAGGTAGGTACGTAGGTCAGAAACACATTTATTAAAAATTCAACAAAATAACAAGCATACACGTTTTGTAATATTTTAAGTGCAATCTTTTTTTCTTACTGATCGTGTAGAATCAGGCTTCATATTGAACCAAATAATAATAATAATAATAAAACTCTCTTCTTTCAGTATACTTATTATGTAAATTAGGGATACATTCCATGCATTCCAGAATGAGTTGTTTATATCAAACCTGTCAATCAAGTTTTGGCGTGGAAGTTGAAGAATGCGAAAAAGCATATTCAAATTTTTACGGGTAACATTAATTCTTTAACTGTTTGAACTGCAAAGTGGTGTAAATTTTGAAAAACCAATATATTACGCTTAAACTTTCGTGACATGTTTAAGTTATAATTTTCTTTATTTATTAGCAAAAGCCCGATTTAGGGGGACATATAGACTCTTATATAGCAAGCTTTTGAATTGGTGGCCATCTTTGCCCAAATAATTTTCACACCTGAAGTTATTTATGACGTCATAATTACGTAACATTTTGTCGGAATTTCATGATTTTGGTGCAAATTAAAAAGAAGAGACCACACCCTATACTATGATTTAAAGCAACCTAACTTAGGGCCTGTCAATTTTAAGTTCACATGGGATTGAACGAGGTTTAAAATTTCATCAAATGAACATGCTTACGATTTTGTTGAATTTTGAAAAAGTACATTTCTGACATAGGTATCTATCTTTGTTGATAACTCAATAAATAATAATGCTGTGATATTGAAATTTAGTACAAATTTAGTAGAGGTATGTATCATAAGTTGTGCAAAGTTTGAATACTCTGACTGCTATAATTTTTGCAACAGATTATTTTTCTACATGTAACCATTTTTTGGGACACCTGGTATGAACCAATTTAATTTGTATTACTAGTTTGTGTTATAAAAATGTTGAAAATTGCTTGATGTTTAATTTTTGAACTATATATGTATAATGTTGATTTTGCTCTTGAAAATATACAGAAATACGTAGAACGCAAATGAAAAACAACACCCTTCCTTAATTAAACATTGCTCAGTAGTGTCACAGTTTGCCTGTGATTTGTCTCAATAATAAAAAGAACATGGACGCCGGGTTTTGCTAACATTTGAACTTATTATATCCATCAAAATGATTTGTATGTAGGTAGTAAAAGGTTACACATTTCAGATACTAATATGTTTAATTTATTTCCGCTTGGACATTACTCATCATTGTTGACGTTCTTAGTGGCATATTGATCACGAAATGTCGAAAGTAATGGACGCAAGGAACTCTTTGCAGCACGAAACGCTTTTAATGTAATTGTGACTTTTAACTTCAGTACTTATCATAATAGCTTTCTGTTTATCGTGGGCGTAGTGAACAAAAACCCGATAATATTTACATTCCGTCAGTGAAAACATTATATAGTGTTTCAAAATGAAATTAATAAACGGGTTTTCTGATACTATTTATATCAAGTTTCACCAAGGACGAAAGAAATATATTGTCTGTTTCATGTTATGATTGTGTACTCTGATTCATCATTTCTTCATTGTAGCAAAACAGTTCTGTGATCAAAGTGACCTGTTTTCGTTTGAAAGTAAATTGATTGAATGGTGTGTTATAGCAGATGCTTTTATTTCATTTTGATATTTATATGTAATCTCTATATAGGAGATATTGTTAGTTGTTTGTGCTTGAAGGTATAATACTGGACATACATTTAGCGTACACAGAGTATGTGATGGGTGCAGATTGAATGCGATCGCATCCTTATCTTATCGGAACTCAAAACAACAAATAAAATATTAATATGAATTGTCCATTGTTACTAACCATACAAGTTTCAAAAAGGTCGGTTGTTTATTTCAATGATTTTAATTACGATTATTTGGCTAATTGACTTTTACCTCTGCTCTGCGTTGAGCAAAAGAATAGGCCTATCGAGTGATTTTCAGTACTAACAGAAAATGTATCGTGTTTATAATGCTTTTTATATACCTCATATATAGATTCC
>JXSR01S005585.1:8971-50947 GCA_000969725.1 Ophiothrix spiculata | reverse complement strand
GACATGTGACTCAATTTCGTTGCTAGCCTGTTTCATTCAAATTTTGGAATAAGTTTCAAATGTTTAGAACAAATGTAAATAAAACACAAACAACACTGGATTGCCTCATTCGCTATTATAATTTATTATATATAAAATCTTATTAAAACTTATCATACTTAAGTTCTTATTTTTAAAAGTACTTATACTTTTGTGGTAGATTATACAGGGTGAGTCAAAATAAAGTGTAATCTAATCAGTGATTTTATATAACAGTTGCTTTTATTTTTTTTGATAAATAATTCCCGTATGAGATGTCATATTTCATTAGCTTTCATAGAAAATTTAGTGTGTAGAAATCGGACAAAGCATTCTAAAGTTTTAGTCATTTGAGTGGAGGTACCCAATTTGAACGGCGAACAAACTTGGTTATTTGTGCGTATTAGTACAATGAGGAATAGAAAACACGCTCATTGCTGGATCTCTGAGTGCATCTTTAGCTGCCTGTATAATTTTCAAACATTGCCATCATTAGATTTTCAGGGGTGGGTAGGGAGTTGTCTTTGGAGTTGAATTATTTTGGGGAGCGATTTTTTTTATGAGATACCTGGTTTGTTTTCTTCTTTATATGTTCGTGGCGGGGTTCGCTTCTGATTTTGAGGGGGATTTTTCCAAAACTTCCTACCCCTGAAAATCTATGTTGCACATCTAAAGAGGCATAACTCTAATCTTGATAGCTTTAAAGGGTTACAAGGAAATCTAGAACAGACTCGACCTCACACTGATTCTCTACTCAAAACAAAATCAGGCACTGGTCACAGCTATGCGCAGCAAATCTTTTTATTGAGGAGAGTCATCTTGTTTTAGACTTTCGCCAAGGAAACCCAACTTGGTACTTGGTACCAATTAACCTAAAGGAAGCTCATCTTTAACATGGATCCAAGATGTTTTTAAATTCAGTCATGGACTGTTTATTTTGGAGACCATTAACTGCCGATGTATGTTACATTTGTTGATATCAAGAAAGCTTCATCAATACGTTATTATACCTTTCCAGAGACAGTGGTATATTAAGCTTTAGTAATTCATTAAGTGAAAGCTGAGGAATTCATTGAGTACAAATGTGTCACGAGCTTAGACTGAATTTGATAAATTGACTAATCAAATCATCGGTTGGAATAAAATGACTCTATCAATTTTATAATTTAAGAGATAATAGATAATTATTCATATTTTCATACATCTTAAATCTAACATCTACGATTGTAAGCCTCCTCAATTATCGTTTTCTTTAACATTTATTGACAGATTTAATAAACTAAATCAAATCAAAACAAGAGATGGAAAGTCTGCAATGGTCATCCGATATAGACAGACGGACAATTATCAAAGGATTGTGACACGTTCTTTACTCATGAGACCCAATTATAAACAACGATGCTGAACGTTTTATTTTGTTAACCCGTCACACTCTACAGCAGCGAGAAAAATAACATTGAAGCGGTGGCTAGTTAAATTGATTAATAAAGACAGATATGATGATAATATTGCAATTTATAAGCTTTAGTTTGCTTGTGGTTTATAGTTATAACTATATTTTGTATTTAGCAGTATAACTGAAATTAAGTCAATAATTAGATTGTTTTTTGAAGAAAACACAGATATATAATAGTGCCAAAGAATTCCAACAATGACGCTGTACATGTACCCATCTACTAACCACGTTCGATTTCCCGTAACAATAATATATTAGCTTAATGGTATGATGGTATGGCAATATACATTTCCTTAACAAGGAAAGTACCATATATTATGTAACACTTTTAAATTTATCACTAAGTTTTTTTTTATATATTGACCATATTTTCAATATGAGGAGTGCTACGGTAAAATGAGATGAAAGTCGCACTTGATGATTTTGAGAAAACAGCTCCTGAAGTGAAATATAGGTAAAATATTTAGTTTTCGTTTTTGATGAAAATCGTATCTTTAGATATTATAATATGTAAAATTTGGGCAACATAAATGCGATATTATCCGCAGAATGTTATCGAAAAAACATAAACACTGCAAATTTTAACGGGTTTTATTAAAAGATTTTAAACGTGCTTCAGTTTTGACAACATAAACTCATTTTTGAAAATTTCAACTTTCTTCTCTTTTTGCCGGAGCACCCCCCTTTTCTTTCTTTTTTATTTTTTTGAAATTTGCGACAAATTCACCTTGCCTGCTACAACCTTAATTAGACAATGCGAGATACTTGACAGGTGTTAGCTTTCAATATCATTATGTTCATAATATTGCTTATACGACATTTCAGTGATCGCAAATGTGTTGAGTACACAAGAATGTAGACTCGAGTTAATGCAGTTGCTTTTTAAACCAAGTAGAAATAAACTTTGCCCTGAAGAAACCTCAAATAAATCCATTACCAGTTGGAAATCTCATTACTATACTTTCGCAAACACCTTAGTTCAAGTATCTCCATATCCGTACAGTTATCAAGATCTAGAAATTGTTTAATTTAGTGCATAAAAGAAACGTGGGTTGCTTTACACTAGCGCAGCTTGAAAACAATTCCGCAACGCGGTATAAACTAATTAATGTTAAAAATGTGAACCTTAATATTGAAAGCATTCGATTAACAGATTGATAGACAACATAGAGTTGTATAAGATAGCACTGTTTAAAGCAAGTCAAATGTTCTCGGGTTATATCAAATGACATTGTGTATATTATAAAAGGTTTGAATATATTAGTGTATCGAACACACTCTGCTGTATTTTAACTATATATTAGCCACTTCAATAGAGTATACATTTGATGATGGAAGTTTTAATTCAAAATAAGTAATTTTATTAACAGCGGTTGAATTGTGTCAAAAGTATGTATTCTTAGACATTCAAACCCGTTTCATATGAAGGCTTTTAACTGTTCAACATAGGCTGTTGCACTATGTCTGAATAGTCTTAGGCTCGTATACCCATCATATGTTTCCAGTTCCTTAACTTTGTACAACATATCCCATGAAAGTATACATATAATGAAGTAATAATGTTACAATCTTCTAGTTCGTGTACACTCTGGTGAAAACTCGGCACTATTTGCAATCAACCTTGATTGCATGAGGGAGATGCGGGTTCTGCAGGTGTTCATTTACTCTACTGTTTTATTATCTTTTGCGTCTAACTCCATTGACAATACGGAAATGGCAAATGTAGTGGGTGTGCAAAATGTACATGACAAATTAGAGTATTTGGCTCCCAAATCAACGAGAAAGTGAGCCTTAAGGACATTGCACATGAAATTCCATTCTTATATATTTTCAATTACCACACTAGCGTTAAAGTAGGAAAGCTGTAATACACTTAAGACATTTCAGTATGTTAAAATTCTTTAATGTGAATCGGTAAGATATGATAAATATGGGAAATGCAATACACTTACGAAACTACTCAGTGCATTTGTTAATGCACAGCATGTCGTCCTTGTTTAAGAAATCAAAAGTCTCATTTGCAGCGCCAATTAACTAGATGATTTCTTGACAGTCGGACTGTTTTCGGTAATTTAATTTAAAAGCTTTCCAGCATAACATTCAGAGAAATCAGATCAGAGTTTCCCATAGTCTTTATTTTAGTTGATGACTATGAAAAATGATCTAAGAAGTGCTCTATTATTGTACGTTAAAGCACAAACAATCAAGAAAGAGATTACGTATGTCCCATTACAAAATGGGCTGTCTGCTTTTCGCTAAAATTTTCCTTATCCAGCTATAGATTAAGTACCAAGTATTTTTCCTATAGTAAATGGATGATATTTAGCGTAAGAATGATACATAAATCAGTATTTTCTAAAACGATTTTTGTATGAACCGATGCTCTTTGTAAACATTTTTGCCAACATTTTTTGCAATGTTGGCCGTAAATGAAATATTGAACTTTAATTTTATTCCGTAATGAAAAAGTTTTACCAAGTGATGCACACCTTATTGCAGTTAATAGAATTAGCATTACTCTAAATTGCTTTTATAAAATCTTAAAAATTGAACCTTTTCCAGAATTTTTTAGTAGGGTAGACAATTGTCTACCTTTAACCGGACGAAGTTTTCTTGGAAAAAAATCATTTTTTAAAATTTTATAAAAGCAATTTTGATTTTACTCTATTATACATAATACCTATGCTATTATATAAATATAAATGTACTACATGTAGTACGTTTCATTTCAAAGCTGCGACGAATAACTGCCACATCCTTGATTGTATATACAATGAGAGAGTTTTGGCTCTCAGTATCTTTCTGCTTATATGCAAGGAGATACATTGGAGTGATCGTAAATGTGTAAGTACACAATAGTGTAGACTCAAGTTCATGTGGTTGCTTTCAAATCTGAGTAGAAATACAATTTGCCCTATGGTATTCTAATTTTCTGTCTTTTCAATACCATACTACTGAATACTGAATCATAAGCTTTGATATATCAAAGACCATCCACTCACATCAAATATCACTTTGTCTAACTCAAGGCCTAGTTTGAATTGTTGTGTACAATTGTTACATTTCAATTCAAGGGGGTTGTGTTACAGCAAACTGTGAATTTTCACTTTTACCTGTCATTTATTTAACTCTTGCATCGGAACAGTTTTGTTGAAATACTCTGTGCTTTTCTTTAAAACAATATCTAATGCGATGTTTTCTTTTCTCCATTTTTCCCACATATTCCATCTGGGATGAATCTTCTATGCTTGCACTTAAATGCTGCAGGTGAGTATTGTAATAGATTTTAATTCAATATTCACAATAATTAGAAATGTAGAACTCAATGTGCTGAATACGTAAGTCAAGTCAGTCAAGGCAAAAAGGGCACTGATGCACTGTATCCCTTTCCCCCTTTTAATAAAACCAATGCTGACCAATTTAAGTACTTAGTTTAAACAACATATTTTCAGATATTCAAAGGTTCATCTATTACTTTTTTTTAGCATTGTAGAAAATGACAATGGTTCTCAAAAGGAGTCAAATTCTTCATTGAAAATTTGTTATTAACAATTTAACAACATGTTATAGACTTTCTGTTGAGCAGCTACGATGGTTTTAAAGAAGATAATTTAAATTATCAAACAAATTGATCTTGAATATGGTTATAGCTCCTAAATAAAATAAAGATCACTCCTTCATCATCAGTTTTTTGAAGAAAGCAAAGCGAAAACGACAATTAGTAAATAACCTTTCTAGTTTACTCAAATCTACGTAATGTCCAGCGATCGAATTAACATGTAACAGTATACTGTGCCTCGTATCCCTGTGTCAGCTTTTATAAGTAGACCGACCATAATAGAAACGCCATTCCCGTAAGTACAGTAAGGCCTTACAATATTGATTATCCGTTGATTTAAAGGATACAAAACAGGCACTTGTTGAATATGGAGAGATGACACACTTTTGAAGGGTCTCTGAGGGCGTCTTCATTAAATATTTAGGACAATTGTCAGTAAAATCGGAAACTACCATGGACTTGTCTCGATGGTTAATGAGTTTTTATGAAATGGACGACTGGTAAGAAGAAATTTCAATATATTAAATAATTCATTAGAGACAAGAAAACGGTGAGAACAAATTAACAATAAAAAGTCTTCCAATAGTTTATTAGTCTTGTTTTATGATTTGTTCATATTAAGCAAGCCGATTTTCCTATCTTTTGTCTTTAGGCAATATAGAAATAAGGTATATATTATATGTTGAATAGAAAATCATTGGAATCGTTAACGACTGTATTGTAAATAAACATAACAATTTAAACTAACAAATATATTCTGATCTGTCAAAAATAAAACAAAGAAAAGCATTGTTGTCTTTCCATTTAGTTCAGTTTATTTATTGAAGTAAAACTTAGTTAAGGAAATGGGATTTTAATAGGTCAAAGTATTGTTCCAGGTTATCCGCTAACAAGTCTGTTATTTATATATCGATGTGCAGAAGATTAAGAATACGGCCTTATCGCGCAATAAACTGCGCAAAAAAGTACCTAAAGCTATATCAAGTTTCAGAACCTTTGATTTGACAAAACCGACTGATTATGAAAAGGTTTGGATATAATAACTCAAATCACATTTTAGCCATTTAAATATTATATCCATTTTAATACATATCTTGCATTTAATCAGCAATTGTTCCCTCCTCAGGTATTTCTTTTTGAATTTATTGACAGCTTGTAAAATGTAATAAACGTAATGAAATCAAAGTACCTTGTAAGGTCGTAATGGACATCCAATGTATACAGACAGCCGATTATCAACGAATTATAATACTTCATTTACCGATGAGATTCAGTAATAAACAGCAATGAAAAACGATTTCATTTTGTTTCCCAGTAGCAGGGCTATGTTGAGATCTTATGCATCCAAGTATAGAAGCGACACTATTTCCAATCATTCTTGATTGCATGAGGGAGGTAGATTTTTAAGAGTGTTCTATTTTATTATTTTTCGCTTCTACACACAGAAAGAAGTTGTGTTAAAAAGGGAACATGGTTAACAGGTTTGGTTAAATTTTGAACAATGTTGGGTAAAATTTGACACAATGTTGGGTAACACGTGCACCATTACCTAACATTATGTCAAATTTTACCCAACATTGTGCAAAATTTAACCAAACCTGTTAACCATGTTCCCTTTTTTTTCTGTGTGTAGCTCAAACCACAATACGAAAATAGCAAATATATTGGGTGTGAAACATAATGTGATAAATAAGTTTATTTGAACCCAAGTCAATGAAAGAGAGCCTAAAGGACATTTCGCATTAAACTCCGTTCTTAGTTGCCATTGCAACACAGGCGCTAATAAAGAAATATTCACTTAAATTCCTCTCATCATGTCAAAATTCTTAATGTAAATTGGTAAGACATAGTTGTATATGGGAAATGCAATACACTTACGAAACTTCTCGGTACATTTGTATGCATATCATGTCGCCCTAATCACAGAAATCAAATGTCTCATTCGCAGCGCCAATTAACCAGATGACTTATTGACAGTAGGAACATTAGCGTGTAAAAGTAAATCAGGACACGTTTCCACATTTGTGGTAACTTAATATAGATGCGTTAAAGCATATCATTCAGAGAAATAAGATCAGAGCTTGTCATCCGACTTTGATTCAACTAATGACTATGAGAAACGATCTAAGGAGTGCTCCTTTATTGTATATTGGAACACAATCAATTATGAGTAAAAATATAGGTCACATCAAGCCATAATGGGCTTGATTCATTTTCACTGAAATTTCCAGTATTCAGCAATTTCGGACACGAAGTGCTCTAAATTCTTCAGATGAATTTTTTGAATCATAACAACCTGGAACAAAGTACCCGATCTTGCTGAATATTTAAATCAACTTGTATTGGTTTCTCCTCGTGGTAACAATAAAATTAGAGCCAAATTATGAAAGATATATTCACAAAATATATTTGCAGAGATTTGGTCTTAATCACAATCAATACTAATCAATCATTGATAGTCCTTTACACCAGTTCACAATGTTGTTTAATACAGAGATATGCTATGGATCTCGTAACAGACTCTGATTTCTTTATTATACAATATACAATTTTGTAATTATCATTGATGATACCTGAAGCCGTCAAACATAGCGAAGTTATCACATGATTCATAAATCATCATTTCATAGACTAATAAACCCCTCGTAACATTTATGTTGGTCATAAATATGACAATAAACTTGAATGTAATTTGAAATTTATAAGTCATGAAGCAATTATGTTAACTTTAAGATAATAACTAAATCTTAAATATCTTAAATTCTTTAATTTGTTATAAATCTTTTACATTGTCCCTTTTCAGGCTTTTTGATTATAATTCATTATAGATGTCATCTCAAGAAATCTAAGTTTGTATTATAAAGTTCACTTATAGGCTAGTAAATCTGTTGTTCACTTATAGGCTAGTAAATCTGTTGTTGTAGACAAAATTGCAACACAATATTTTTTGGTTGAAATTAACTATTGATGACCTCCCTAACAACATATTAAAAATGTAGGAAAATGTACGCTTGTCAAAGTTGGTTAATTTGCATAAAACAAAATGGCTGCCAACACAAGGGGTGAAATTTCAAAATTGGTCAAATCTTTTTCAAAACCATACCAACATGTTCCCGATCTTAACACAAAGAAGCAGAAAAAATATACTTTTACCTATGTCTGAAATATGGTTCTGGAGTTATGGCCAAAATGTAAAAGGTCATATCAGAGGTCCCGGAACTGGCCCTATGGGAGTCCAAAATTTAAAAAGTGTCCGATTTTATTCAAAATGGTCTCAAACTATTTCTCTTGCAAAACTGTCTGCACAAAGTAATAGTTTAAAGTGCATCAAATCAGTTATTGCTATGTTAAAAATATCAAGGAAAACTTTGTGCTACAGGCACCAATGCAATGGTAAATATGGAATTGCCTGCTACCATGGCAATAATTGACCTTCAAACTATTACTTTGTTTAGACACTTTTCCAAGAGGAACAATTTGAGACCAGTTTGAACAAAATCGGACACGTTTGAAATTTTGGACTCACCTAGGGCTAAATCCGTGACCTCTGATATGACCTTTCACATTTTTGGCTTTAACTTCAGAACCATATTTCAGACATAAGTAAATGTATATTTTTTTCTGCTTCCTTGTGATGAGAGGAACATGTTGGTGTGGTTTTGAACAAGATTTGATAAAGTTTGAAAATTCATCCCTTGGTTTGGCAGCCATTTTGTTTTATGCAAATTAAACAATTTTGACACGCTTACATTTTCCTATAGTTTGAATATGTTGTTCGGGAATTCATCAGCAGTTAATTTCAACCAAAAAATCTTGTGCTGCAATTTTGTCCACGTACCCCCATGAATTTTTATAGATTGACTAGTCTATTATATGTGTGGTGCTCTGGCATAATGAGCGGAAAGTCGCGATTGAAGATTTTGAATAAATGGCTGCTAAAGTAAAAATATGATGAAAAGATCAAATTTCGTTTTTTGACATAAAACAAATAAATGCAATAGTGTTAACGTATATTCGGCGTTTTGAAGGTCAATTACGCCGGGAAGTGTAATTATTCACGGGTAATTGATCGCGTTTTGCTATTTTACACTATAGTAAACAGTAACTTCAGAATCGATTTACGCGATTTTTTACTGCCAGATTTTGAGTGGACTGCCTTATATTTCGATCTCTAAATTGAAAATTGTAGAAAGAAAGTATGACATATTATATATCATTCGAAAGCTGAGATTATAGAGAATTAAAATATGCCATAAACTCTATTTTGAAAATTGCGACTTTCCGCTCATTTTGCCAGAGCACCACACATATTGACTGAGCCTTGCTTCAACTAATCGGGGTTTTCAGTGACGTCAAATATTTTTACTTGATTGCAGTGGAAATAAAACAAATCTATGCTACGTTGTATTTTGGATCGAAGTTTAGTCCTCCTAGGACAATACATCATGAGCATAAAATATATCAAAACTTGTACAACATACTTAATAGACTAGGGAAATTCATCTTTTGCATTGATTACAGTCAACATTGTATTTTAGCAACTGAGCATAAATTTGGTATAATATGTTTAATAGGTTTTTTTGGACGTTTCATATGGGAAGAATCAACCATACATGTTTACATCAGACTGAGATATAGGTGTTGGCTTTCGATATTGTCCTGCCCTCATACGTTTACCGCTTATACCGTTGGAGACATTTCAGTGATCATATACTAGTATAAGTGTATAAAGTACATTATAGTTCTGACTCAAGTTAATGTGCTTGCTTTCCAATTCATGTAGAATTTACCCCAAGGAACCTTCAGATAAATCCAATGCCAGTTGGAAATCTCATTACTATACTTTCATAAACAGCTTAGTTCAAGCGTCTCCATATCCGTAGAGTTATCAAGATCTAGAAATTGTTTAATTTACTGTGAAAGAAACGCGCGTGAATTGCTTTACACAAGCGCAGCTTGAAAAATACTCCATGAAGCGCTATCGGTATCACACTAATTATTGAATGCTTTATTCTTTAATATGTGAGCAATTATGTTAGCAGCGTTTGAATAAAAGATTTCTAGACAAGTAGTAGTGATATTATGTTACCGTTTTAAGTTTTGTCAAAATGTCCTCGTGTATTTTCTAAGGGAATTTAATGCATATCATTAATCACTAAGAATTTACTTTTCTGTCATTATCAAACAAAAGAAAAGAATATAAAATACATGATCACATATTGCAAATGATTCTGTACTTCACTTTCTATCTTGCCCTTGTCTCTGATGGTTTTCCACAGTGGTCTTTCTGCTATACAGTACATAATTTCTATTGTTTGAAGCTCGGTGTCCTTGCACAGTGTATGAACATTATTCGTCGTTTTTTCCCCCTTTTATTTGTATTGTTGTTGATACTCCATAGAGTTCAATGTTAGTATTGTAGGTCCTACGCTTCAGCTAATGTTAGGTGCAACCCTTAAGAGTTGAATGTAACGTCTATCAAAGGTTTTACTTAATTTAGATGTTGTTGTCTAAGTTTTCACCAGATCTTGTTGAGTTTGTTGGATGCTTTCTATGCCATAGCTCTTCTAACACCTACATCTTATTCACTTTGAAGCCTGGATCCCAAGGATCTAAAGTCATCTACTAGTTCAGGTTGATTGCCATCTGGATTTTTGAACACAACTTCACTATGTCTGTTTGAAATAAAATAATATGTAGTCCAAGTTTCAAAACAGCGAGTTCTATTCGTTTAAGGCGTACTTGGATTTGAATTGCTGTCAGAGATAAGTGCTATGTCTTCGGGAAAATATGGTCGGTGATACTTTTGGACGGACTCTGCGACTCTTTGTTTTGGCTCAATTATAAGCCCCAGATGCTTTTTTTTCCACAACGCGTTTATAATGAATTTTTGAAGGACCCCACATCAGAAGTATAATGTTCTTATCTTTAAAATAAATTGAACCATATCCTACGAAGGCTTTTTCATAGCATATTGCCCGAAGGATGTTGTTGCAACCTATGTAAACTGTGTAAGCACCATACCCTTCAAATATGAATAAGTAGGTGCATAGAGCTCCTCTTTGGGTGTAATATATTCACTTTCAATAATTTGTTTTAAATTAATACACTAATAATTCATGAACGAACTGGTGTGATTACATTGTTGGTAATTTTCGATCATGCTGTAAGTCATATGACGACATAAATGTAGCAGCTGTAGAACTTTTACACATTACCGAAACCAACTTTATATCGTAACAACTATTTTGTTTGTAGCCTAAGTTTGATTTATCATTAAAAATAGTATTAAGTCAATAGAAGTCTTTATTTTGCTATTTCTAACCTCATAACCGACACCGATAATAAATGCAACCTACAAAAATAAATTCATTGTTGGAAGAATTTATAAAAGTGAAAACAGTCCCTATACAAAATTCAATATTTATACACTTTGTTAAATATTGACCAAATATTCTCACATCAAAACAAGTTGCATATTTTCCAGATGTTGTCCTACATTACCGCTCGTTCAGTGTGTAATGGAGGGTAAAAATCATTGCCATTTGAAAGTCCATTTCTTTACATACATGTCTGACCGTTTTATGTATACGTTATGCGCATAATGGATTTTGGACGGTTACCATTTTTGTAGCAAAAGTGTTTTGAATGCATTTATATTAGTAGATATGCTGACCTATATTTCTATATTTTTACACTAGACAATATTGCATCCGTATGTGAATATCTGAGTAAAATATTGGAGCAAACAAAATCAGGAATGCTAAAGAGGTGCCATAATAAAGAGAATGGATTATTAGATCTCGAAAATCTTACATAAAATCAAGAAAAAGCTAAGTTTTAACTGATGTATCAAATCGATTGAATCTAATAAATTATGCCATGGCAGTACCCATCTTTACTTTAAGTACTTGAAGTTCCTGCAAAACACTCTTTCTCTGGATACCTTACATAGAGTACACTTCAAACGCAATTGATTTCAAGGAGGTAACTGAAACCTTTTCCAAAGTATGTGCAAGTAATGGCAGACCTCTGGTCGTCTGCAGTGAACACAAATGACAAAAACACATCTAGATTTGATGGAACGTCTATTCTGTTTATCTCAGCGGCAAGCTGAAATATATCTGAAGTGATGCATTTACCTTTAATTGAAAATACAGCTTTTAATTTACTTTAGAAGGTTGGATGTGAATATTTCTTTCAATTTCATAGATGTGTTTGTACTTTTCCCAACATCAAAAGTGGACCAAATGGCTTTGTTTACAGCATTTTAACAATCTTAACATTCTGACTATTGTACTGTACTTGTATATATTAATAATTCATTTGATGAAGCATAAGATATTGTCCATGTTTATGATATTGCAACTACGAAATTAATTTAATATCTATGTTTATTAAATTATCTTTATCTAATCAGCTAATTTTGTTGTCTTTACAGTATATTTTTATCATCTCGTACTTTAGTGCACAAATTTATACTATAGCGTCATTTTTTCTGTCATTTAAGGTCATTTTCCTATATCAGGTGTTTCAAAATGATCAGTCTTAATAAGTGAGGGCATTAATTTACTCTTTAAAATATATTTAAAATATTCGGACAATTATAATTTTATAGGTTACGCAATTCCATTGAGCATTTCATTTTGCATTTTTTTATAAACAATGTAACTGAAACACATCTGATATCATAACTATTATTTTTTGATATCAAAACAACTATTAACACGAGTTCTCAAGTTTAGAAGAGTATTTTATTCTCATTTAAGCAAGATATGGATTTTTTTGAAAATTTTAAATATAATTCTAAATTATTTCAAATGCGTATAATTTCATTACAGTATGTGAGTAATTCACGGTTCTTGTTATCGACATCATTTGAATATAAATTGGGCTTCGATCAGATTATAATGCCACCTCATACATAGACAATACCCTCATAATCGTATTAAATGCCAGTAATGATCGATATCTAAGCCTGAAACAACACACACATATGCTTAAGGGTTCCATTTTATAAATTGTATTTTACACACTGTTGATAACAAATATTTTTGCTAATTCTACTACACTTTTAGGTCTGCTTAAATAAAATGTTATCGTATAATATCGTATAATACTAATATTTTCAGGGAAAATTCCTGTCTTAACAAACCAATTACAAAGTTATATTTCTTATTTACGTTTTTTTATTTTCTTTGTATAAGGCATATACTATAGCAAAAAGGATGCCAATTAATAGAACAAAGTCAGGATAATTAATGAATGACCTGCCTGAAAATGGTACGAATAGATAGGTAAATGGGATACAAAAACTTATTTTAAAAATTATAATTAAACCATATCCTGATTATCAAATTATTGAGCCGAAACTTTTCAATTATTTTCAAACTAAAGAAATAATTGTGAAATCTCATTTTTATTCGTTGATATTTTTTTTTATATTTAAACAATGTCTACTATCCAAACAATCACGTTTCTGGTTATATTGAAATACAATATATGAAAAGGTCACACTGTTTCAGGTAAACTCAATTTTATCAGAAATCCTGAAGGAGAGAAAATATGATATTTTCTTTTCCTTCACTGGCGGCATTTTATATCAAATACAATATATCGTGTGTCATAGTGTGTAATCATCACTGTCTGAGCAAGCAATACGCTTCATGCTCATCCTTTAATATTAGAGTCAGATTGTGTCAAAAGTATTGTCTACTTGGTTAACACATTAGTGGTCTAGGTGGTCCATATGAACCCAACATTTGGTTTTTGCGCTTCAATTGATAGCAACAAACTCAAATCGACCCTCCCATTCTTGTGGTAATTAGCATAAATAACCATTTTTTCGAGGGTGCTCTTCATATTCGTTTTACCCATAAACTCGTAAACAAACAACGTTTCAAAATATTATTTTAGGAATATTAATTCTGTAAATATGAGCCAAATTTTGCTAAAGGATCCATTCAGAAGTGAGTTTTCACATTTTTCAAATTTATTTTTAACCGCCATTTTGAAACGGGTTTTCCGATTTTTGATATATTTTTTTCGTTGTTTTGGTTCTTATGAGGTATTTTAGCAAGGACAAGAGTTTCGATTTAAAATTTCTTCGCGATCACCCACCTACTCGACCAACAACGGACATGGCCGCGACATTGACTTGACCACTTTAGTGATAAGGTTATAATCAAAACAATAAAACAACTCAGTGGTGATCAACTTGGTGTACTAGTATAATGGGAGTAATTTGTGTATTTTTTTAAAATTATTATTATCAATTATCATATGTGAGCAAGCAAAACAACATTCGCTGGTAATCACTTGTCCTTGGTAATACTTTCCATATCGGGAAGTTCAACTCATATACTGTAATAGTTTCTAAATATCTTACTGATCTAAAAAATATCTGCATCAACAGTAAAGTAACAACAGGATGAATTCACTTTGATATCAATTGTTCGGTTGATGTTGCCCGCCCAAAGGCGGTTCGGTTTCAAATTTATTTCACAATGCATGGATTAATGTCAATGATGCTTTAAATCGTTTTGCCATCAATGGACTGATGGGGAATGCATGTCATGAAAATTAAAGTGAAGTCAAATCATTATGGACATACTGTGATCCAAGACTTATATGTCGTCATATCTGCAATAGCTACTAATTGTGGCTCTTAATGGTTCTTCAGGTGACGGTCACCTGACATGCATGATGAACTATTTAAAGAGCCACCTGAAATTTGGGGGATTATTTTCACATTCTACTAGTGACGAGGTGTTCATATATAAGTCATTACAGATATGACTTTCATGCACTCACATGGCGATTTGACAAAGTTCATGATCAGATTTGTTAGCAATATCATTCTCAATGACTTTATTTTAAGCTAACTAGTTGCAATAAAAAATAATTACTTTAACATAGCATTAATAGCGTACCATTGACTTCTACATACAGAAGGTTCCATCTTTAATACAAGGGATTGCTATGAAGGTACCCAGTCAGATTTTTGGATCAAAGCATTTTTTTTTTCTCATAACTATAATTTTAAGTATGTTCATTATAACATGCCTTATATTAGACCACGTATTATTAACATAAGAATTTGTGCTCTGCCCTTATTCAATGCCATTTAGATTACTGCTGTACCGCCCGGTACTCTAGCCTGACCACCGCAGCTAGACACAAATTACAGGTCACCCAGAACAAAATTGTCAGATTTGTTCTTGGCATGGAAACTAGAAGTCATATCGATCAAAGTACTCGTAATTCAATCAGTCTTCTGAATATTCGTGACCGTGTGATACAGCTAAGATTAAATCATTTTTTAACATATTCAACAACAGGGGTGCTCCGTATCTAGCACAAAAATTCTCAAGGGCATCAAGTGCACATTCATATAGAACTCGTTCTAGTAATTGTAATTTTGTGGTCCCACGTGTTACAGGTATAGCCTCAAAAACATTTTTCTACAATGCCATCTCAGACTGGAATGCACTGCCACCACAAATTCAGTCCATTGGTGATAGGTCTGTCTTCAAACTAGCAGTCAAAAAACACCTAGCTGCTAGAGCCTTAAGACAAGAGTCTGATGATTTCATACGTGTGTAGGCTTGTTTTTATGGTTTGTCCTTTAACTGTTTTGTATCTGTTTCCTCCACGTCTCACAGACACTTTTCTGTTGTTACAGGACCCCATTGGAAATAAGCCTGCACATGTAGCCAGACTTTTATGGGTTTATCCTTGCCTTGCAACTTTTTTGTGTTTGTGGTGTGTCATTCCAGTTTGGGATGGATATGTTTATAATGCTTGTTATTTAATTGCTGCAATGTATATTGTATTTTTTCTTGCTATCTATATTGTTTTCCTATTTTCATTGCAAGTCTGAATAAAAAACAAACAAACAAACAAACAAACATCTATTTAAAACATTTAGAAGATATTGCTTCATATTTGATTGCAATATCTGAGTGAAAATTTAACTATCTTCAATCAACATGTTTACTAAACTTGCAAAAACTCAATTGATATCAAATGTATCTACACCCCGTTGCAGACCTCATTAAACAACCTGCTGGTTTCCAAAGCTTAATAACCATTGGCTACACATTTAAGTCATTTTTATTACTAGCCAATAAGAATCAACCGTAAATTTCAGGGGTTAAAAGAACGTCAACAGGTTTATCGAAACACCAAAGTAGTCCGCCCAAAGGCAGTCAAATTTGATATAAATTTCTCTCAATACATGGATGGTTATTAAGGATATTGCACGTCTTTCTGTCAACTGCAGACTGCTGCAAAAGGCTCGAAGGAATACGGAATGCAAACTGATGGTGTGGAAATCGGTATCAAGAAAGGCTGGATATGGAATATATACTCATGATAGGCTTACCGTATCATTTAATCTCTGATATACGTCCGTGCATTAACCCCCTTCTGTTTTACAAATGAAAATTTAAGACATGATATTTTACAAAACAAAAGGTGTTTGCTTTAACTGATATTAAGCCAATTATAACGCATTTTTATAAAATTCTTTTTACAAATCACCGTAAAACAAACCAAACATCAATCATTGATAGACATATATACACCTTTTAAACGCAATCGATGCAGAAACTGTACCTGGAATTCATAACCTTCCTTGAGCATGTTTCAGGCAAACAAAATACTAACTAGGCTAATAGATCATAGATCGTGTTCGAAACAGGTGCAACAACCTTAAATCTCTCCAATGTTGTCATAATGCTCACTCATTCCTCTTATCTCTGGCTCTATTTTCTATATGAACAAACTTGTTTTGACATGTGTTATTATTCCAATATAAGTGATCAAAATGAAATGGTACACAATGAAATATAAATGCATATCAAATTGCATTCATAAATGCTAAACTCTAGAGGCAAGTAGCAAGTGATGAGGCTTATTTAGGATGACAGGTAAATATTCCTCTTCAGGGTTGATGTTCATGACACAAATTGCGGAATGAACTAAGCATCATGATATATGATCGATTTTTTTAACTGTCATCATATTAATAGCAGGAAGGATAATACTATTATTATAATATTTATAGCAGGGAGGAAAAAAGAGTAAAATTTCACAATAGTTCTGATTGATTTCTGCAATTATTGTAAAACACATAATGATAATTGATCGTTCCAAGCAACTTTTTAGACGATTTATATCTCGTTGCTGTTTTCTGTCTAAATTACAAACGTAAGCAGAAGTATATTTGCCCATCACACTTTATATTTCTGCCTATCTGAATTTATAAAATTCATTTTTGGCGGTTACGTAATATTTCTACAAACAGGTAAATATAACCATTATATCTGCTATGTATCATCAGGTTATTTCATAGGACATGTTCAAAAAAGCAACAAATTAGAATATATACCGTTTTTCTTAATTTTCTCAAAAGTTGGAAAATATAAATCTTATTTATTTTTTATCTATCGGTAATTGAATTCCAGAATGCACTTGTACACTTACGCTCTATTTTGCTTTAATCACTCCACAGTTTTGAAGGTGATCCAAATTCCCCATAGTGACATTTACATTAATGGTGAATCACTTTAGATTAGAGGTTTTTTATGGCCAACTGTATAATCATGTAAGGACAATAATTGACAAATATAGGTTAATCACTTGTCATCTATCGACTTGAAAGATAATTTTCTTATAGATGTTATGACATACATATGCTTATAACTTAATCCAGTAAGAAATGTTGCATTTCTAAATGTCTACGATGAAATGATAAATAAATTTGGCACAATTATCTGGAATCAAGCGTGCTTCAAATTTTAAGTTGCTCATGTTGTCTAAAAATCAAATTACATTTTAAACATCTATTTTACCAGTGTCTCACCACTCAAAAATAGACTTATAATAATAATAATATAATTTGAGGCCTATAAATGAACTTTCAAGCTTCCCAAAATTTCAGAAGTATACTATCTTTGTACATCACTAAACTTACATATGTCTATAAATCAATAATATGTCTACAAATCAATATAATAAAACCTCGTTTGTATAAAAGTAATGTTCTAACAACATTTTTAACGGTGGCAGGTGTTTCAGTCGATTTAATTTTAACTAAATCATGCAAATGCAAAAGAAATTTAAGAAAACAGTTCACATGGTAGTGCGCGTTCCTTGCCGTTGGTTACTCAAATGAAACGTGTTTGAGAAGTACAGAACAGATACATTTCACGGTACAAAAGTGCATTTTAGGTAAATGATTTAAAGTACGTAAGTTATACTCGTTTCTGAATATGTAGGTAATCAGCTGCCTCCAGTCGTCTGTCGCGAAGTTGCGAAGTACTTTAAGTGAAACATTCTGACAATGTTAAGTTAATGTGATTTATGAAATACACTTTGGAATCAGAGTTGCGTTTTGGGTTTTATTACATTGCACATGCCATTTTTATAACTTTCAATTAATTGGCAAACAGGTAAGCATAGTATGAACCAGAAATTAATGATAACCCAAGGAAAATATCGGCCACGAGTAACAAAACGTTGAGTGGTAATTTTCCATTTATTTTTAATTGAATCTTGAATCAATCGATTGTGATAAAAAATATGATTTTCTAAATTAAAATTTTCAACTGTCTACTTCTTTGTTTCTATTAGAAAGCATTTATTTTACGCAATGCGATAACTATTAACTTTATATTTCGTCTCTTTACGAAATATGGCTATTTGAAACTAATACTTTCTATTATTTAATTTTGCTAAGTGGCTCGGGCTACGCGTATTTTGCTCAAATTTGATACATTGTTGTAAATTTGTAACATTTACTGCATTTTTAAAAAAGAATAAAACATGCTCTGCATATTACTATCTAAAACACTACGATGAAGGTAAAATACCGTAATACCTTTATACATCGATGTTTTATTTTCGATGCTCTAGGGAGAGTCGGATATTAACTGATGGTTGGAAACTAGTGATGTATTGGAGCGGATATGAGCGTAATAACACTTGTCAGCTTTTATATGTTATCATCTTCAATGTACAAGTGTGTTACATTCTTTCTTCAAATGTTCTCAATTTTGTCACTTGTCGCTTTTGATTTGTGATTTGTATATGAACACGTTTTCTTAACTACAGTGATATAATGAACTGTGTTTTCCAAGAAGTAATTGGTTGCGAGCTACGGGGTGGTTAGTCTATGATATACGATCGATGAAGGTACATTTCTGTTTTTAGGAACATTTTAACTTTTGTCAAACGTTTACCTATTATTTTTAGTTTTGCTGTGCCTTCATTTTGCCACAATTGTGTGAAATTGTTTACTTTGTTCGTTGATATGTTTGTTTTACTTTCTGTTGAAATGAAAAACTGACATTTTAAATTACAAGTATAGATACCAAGTTCCCTGTAGAATGACATCACCGTGCTTCTGTTGACGAGCGCATCATGAGAATATTTTTAATCTATTGTATCCTTCCATGATATTTCATTTCCCTGTAGCCTTATAAAGCGAACTACTGTTGAATATAGGACGCTAGGTATTATTGACAGTAATCCCCGCTTTGTGAAACGTGACCGCTAGTCTGGACAGCCTTTGGGCGTACTTTATGGATCGAATGTACCTGTCGAACTCTTGAATGCTTAACCTGTTGATTATATTAAAATCCCTTGCAAAGATTTTTACTCTGGTTAAAATATGGATACTAAAGTAAACACTTTTTTTCTATTAATTATATTTGCATTTGTGAATCAAATATAATTACTGATTATGCCATAATTTCAAATAGCACCACTGCATACAAAAGAACAGAAGGTGGGGTACTTATGCTTAAATGTCATGTTTAATACACGTCTTTGTGATATTATAAAAAAAAATATCAAAACCTTTTTTTTTAATGTTAAAGATGCTGTTGAAGATACTCAATGGATATAAAGGGGCACATTTGAACAGATATGTGATGGTAGACCAATTTAATGTATATAAATGCAAACATTAAGAGAAAAGTTTGTTTTTCTTGTTCACATTTTCTAAATATTAAGTAAAAGTATTCTCTAGTGAAAGCAATATTTTAGAAATTCGTTTGCAAAGGTCTGTTTCAGTTATAATGATACAACCTACACACTGATTAGACACGTGAAATAAATTTCTAGCGACATACGATATATTGTATTTCATTACATTATTATAAGGAAGAAATAAAAATGCCTCTTGCGAGGTACGGTGACGTTATCTTAAAAGATATTCCGCAAGGATTTCTAATATAATTGAGTTTTTGACACAAGTTGAACTTAGCAGGCACCACAATTTTATTTTTGTTCGTCTGGGCAACGTCAGATTATTTTTCAAAAGATTCCAATCGTCGAAATCTCATTACTCGTACAACTTGAGCTTGTATTCTTCGACTATTCTACCTGTTGTAAAGGTAGCAGGGACAACATTTCCATAATCCATAATCGTGAATACTTGGTAGAATGTGGGTATTGTTTGGTAATGATACAAATAATTTGTTCAGGATCTTTGCCCAGAACAAATAGTGTTATCTTCATATCTCCACACACATTAGATTCATTTGATAAATGACAATGTTCTGCAATACCAAATTTCAACAGTTCCTAGCGATTCATGTCTTGAGTAAACTCCAAATTCATCTAAACTGATGTTGATCCGAATAAAATCTGTGTTACCCAAGTTCAAGAGTGATTTACATTTTGCGAAATGCCTTGGATAAGGCCAAAAAAGAAACAAGTTTGTTTCTGGTAACCCGCGCGCGTTTCTGTTAAGTTACATATTTCCCGAATTATTATTTTTTTTCGTATTTCGTATCAAAAAAAATGTTATTGTTGTTTAATAAAACAATTCTGTGAAATAGCTTACTGGAGACTTGCGTAAAAACAATCAAAGATGCAACAAAACAAGTCGTTTGTTGTATTATTGAACATGAAAGAGAATCCAAGGCGGCTAAAGTTATAAACAAAACTTTTATGGTTAATAATGATACTAATAAATAATAATAGAAACCAAGAGCATTGTTTTAATGTGTTTTTCTTTCTGCATTTTTGGTAAAAAAAAATATAAAAAAAATCCGCATATCGCATCGCATTTTCGAAAAGTAAAAAATAAAAAGCCGCGTACCGCATTGCACATTTCAAGCATGTTACCAGAAACAAACTTGTTTTTTATTTGGCCTAATTTCAATAACAATAAGCTTGTGACTTTACCATGGTGTTTTTTCACTGGCTGTAAATAATATGACAAATATTAAGAACTATATCAAACGTATAAAAATGACAGACATTTAGTTCCGTATGCAAAGAACAGGCCTAAGTTAGTCTACATTTATTTTTTTAAAGAATAACACAATTTTCACAAATTATCATTAAATATAGATGCCTTTAAAAATGAGTTATTTTACTTGGAATTAAATTTCAATTAGTGCGGGACTAACTCAGTCATGTTTTCTGTATACTGACTTTATTGTTACAATATTTTGGATTTGTTTTCCTCTTCATAAAAATATTTATCTTTCATAACAAATATATTTAATCTTAACATAAAATATAACAAAAGTATAGTGGTATTTTCTTCGCAGAGCTATATACCCATGTACATTAACAATACATTAGGTTTTAATGATTACAATTATTTATACTCTCTCATCCATATTTTTGGAATTGAAGCAAATTCATTACAGAACTAACATATATCATCACTAGCACGAAGTTTGTAATTCTCATAGTTTTTATAAACACGTGAAATGTTACATTTATATCTAAAGTTGGGAGATATACGAACTGAACTTAGGTACAAGGATATAAAGCTATAACGATACACACTAGCTAACGAGATCAGAACTGATACGACCGTATTTCTAATACATATCATATAAAAGAATGGAAAAATACGCATCATACACTAGAACATTAATAACAATCAGACAAATCACAAACAGGCCAGGATTTCATTTTATTAGAAAAAATTCCTGACCGAACAGGGACTCGAACCCCGGACCTCTCGCTTGCAGTGCGAGCGCTCTAACCACTGAGCTATTCGGCCTCTCAGATAAACCGAGACTTTTATTAACCAAGTAGCGTGGCAGAAGGTTCCGTTACAACACAAACACATAAACAGTAAACGAGACAACCCATTGTTCAGGAGCATTCCTGCTGCGACCAACTATCTAATATACTATATATATCTAAAGTTGGGAGATAGACGAACTGAACATAGGTACAAGGATATAAAGCTATAACGATACACACTAGCATACGAGATCAGAACTGATACTACCGTATTTCTAATACATAATCATATAAAGGAATGGAGAAATACGCATTGTACACTAGAACATTAATAACAATCAGACAAATCACAAACAGGCCAGGATTTCATTTTATTAGAAAAAAATCCTGGCCGAACAGGGACTCGAACCCCGGACCTCTCGCTTGCAGTGCGAGCGCTCTAACCACTGAGCTATTCGGCCTTTCAGATAAACTGAGAGTTTTATTAACCAAGTAAGAAAAAATCCTGACCGAACAGCATTATAATATGTAAGCAGCATCTGATTGAGAGATTTCTAAGAGATGCGAAACAGTTGTGTGATATGATCGTTTGAAACAAGTCAAAATATCTTAAGATGTTTACCAAGTGGCTTAATGAGAAGAAGATATCAGGACCTTCCAATCATGCGCAGCTTGCAATGGAATTTTTTGTACGGGTCGTAATGAGAGGGTTTAGAAATGAAACATACATGTATATATGAAATGTAAAATTGGCACGAGGTCTGCTAATTTACTATGTTTCATCCCTAAACACTCTCATTACAACCCGTACAAAAATCCAATCGAAAGCAAAGCATGATGGGAAGGTCCTGATATCTTCTTTTAACTTAATGTATGTCATAAAGAGGATTTACTGTAATATAAACTAGGAATTTTTATTTACACCAGGATATAAGATTTCAACAATTATTGTGTACCTATTCCAATTAGTCACTTGATAATAATTAGCACTTCGGAGTGAGCAATTAGAATAAGTTATAAATGTTATGTCAAAAGTACGTTTTCTAATTTTTCTATCTTTTCAATACCATACTACTTAATACTGAATCATAAGCTTTGCTTTATCAAAGACCATCCATTCACATCAAATATCACTTTGTCTAACTCAAGGCCTAGTTTAAATTTTATGTGTACAATTGTTACATTTCAAGTCAAGGTGGTTGTATTACAGCAAACTGTGATTTTTTACTTTCACCTGTCACTTATCTAAGTCTTGCATTAAAACAATTGTGTTGCTTTTCTTTAAACAAATCTAATGCGATGTTTTCTTTTCTCTATTTCTCCCGCATATTCCATCTGGGGTGAATCTTCTATGCTTGCACTGAAATGCTGCAGGTGAGTATTTTAATAGATTTTAATCCAATATTCACAATAATTAGAAATGTAGAACTAACGTGCAACTTTAGACTGTATATGCCTCTCATGACACACTCTCACTGGTGATAAAGGCTTCTCTGCTGCTGGTCCGTTTCTCTGGAATAAACTCCCCTACCATATCCGTCATGCCCAATCACTGGCAACCTTCAAATCTCTTTTAAAGACTTATTTATTTGATATTTGATTTTTTGTACTTTATATGTTTTCATTTCAATCTTGTTGTAAAGCGCTGTGATACCTGGTTTTTTTCATGTAAGAGCGCTATATAAATGCCTGCATTGTATTGTATTGTATTGTATGGTTAGTTCGTTAGGTTTATCATTTTGAGGTTTGATTCAATGTTTTGATGCTTGTGGCTGGTGTGGATAATATCTGTGGACATTTACACTATTTATGATAATTATTTTAGAGGAATTGACTGACATATTTTTCAAGGGCCAATGACCAATGCAATCATATCATTGTGATCATGAAACTAAATATACCTTTTATGAAATACTAAACCTGGGAAGTATGGCGTATTTGTAGTTTCTTCTTTCGATGCGAAGATAAGTGAGCAACTTTAGGAGAAAGTGTGCTAAATCTATGTTTTTATAAAACAATAAGGCCCGTATTCCAGAAAGGTGTTTAGCTAAATCAAGGTTTTATTTCTCATCAACAGCACGACTCATTGAACTGTTCTGCTTAAAAGCTGTAATGATGCGTATCATTTCTGGACAGTTGATGCTTAGTTAAATAATGGTTTAGCTAAACATCTTTCTTTAATGTTCTAACGATGTATTTTATGCTAGCTACACTAAGGAGTATTAAATATGGTCTGAACGTGCTGAAGACCATGAAATTATTTCAATCAAAATTTCCTAAAAACGGTACAATCTTCATTCATTTACATTATTATTTGTCAGGCCACTTTTTCTATTGCTCATACACGTATGATACCAGCACTGAAGGCCTCGTTGACATCTCCATTAGGAAGTAATTTTATTAAATGCAGTATAATATCCGTAGATAGTTATAATGTTTTAAATGAAATAAATTGCCTGAAGAAAGGAAAGGTTTTGAATAAGAACTAATGGTTGAAGGTCCAAAGTTACCATTGCCAATGTAAAAACTCTTGCCTCGCCATTTTCATAACAGAAATTTCATTCAATCTGTTTTTCAAATAATCTTATTTTAGTAGTAGAGCTTCACAAATTTCAGGATTATACTTTTGAAATATTTTTATATTCAATGTGCTGAATACGTAAGTTAAGTCAGTCAAGGCAAAAGGGCACTGATGCACTGTATCCTTTTCCCCTTTTAATAAAACCAATGCTGACCAATTTTAGTACTAAGTTTAAAAAAATTATTTTCAGATATTCAAAAGTTTATCTATCACTTTTTTAGCATTGTAGAAAATGACAATGGTTCTCAAAAGGAGTCAAATTCTTCATTGAAAATTTGATATTAACAATTTAACAACATGTTATAGACTTTCTGTTGAGCAGCTACGATGGTTTTAAAGAAGATAATTTAAATTATCAAACAAATTGCTCTTGAATATGGTTATAGCTCCTAAATAAAATAAAGATCACTCCTTCATCATCAGTTTTTTGAAGAAAGAAAAGCAAAAACGACAATTAGTAAATAACCTTTCTACTTCACTCAAATCTACGTAATGTCCAGCAATCGAATCTACATGTAACAGTATACTGTGCCTCGTATCCCTGTGTCAGCTTTTATAAGTAGACCGACCATAATGGAAACGCCATTCCAGTAAGTACAGTAAGGCCTTACAATATTGATTATACAATGATTTAAAGGATACAAAACAGACACTTGTTGAATATGGAGAGATGACACACTTTTGATAGGTCTCTGAGGGCGTCTTCATTAAATATTTAGAACAACTGTCAGTAAAAACGGAAACTACCGTGGACTTGTCTCGATGGTTTAATCTTTGAGTTTTTATGAAATGGACGACTAGTAAGAAGAAATGTCAATATATTAAATAATTCATTAGAGACAAGAAAACGGTGAGAACAAATTAACAATAAAAAGTCTTCCAATAGTTTATTAGTCTTGTTTCATGATTTGTTCATATTAAGCAAGCCGATATTCCCATCTTTTGTCTTTAGGCAATATAGAAATAAGGTTTATATTATGTGTTGAATAGAAAATCATTGGAATCGTTAACGACTGCATTGTTAATAAACATAACAATTTAAACTAACAAATATATTCTGTCCAATAAAACATAGAAAAGAATTGTTCAGTTTATTTATTAAAGTAAAGCTTAGTTAAGGAAATTTGATTTTAATAGGTCAAAGTATTGTTCCAGGTTATCCGCAAACAAGTATGTAATTTATATATTGATGTGCAGAAGATTACGAATATATGGCCTTATCGCGCAATAAACTGCGTAAAAAAGTACCTAAAGCTATATCCAGTTTCAGAACCTTGGATTTGACAAAACCGACTGATTATGAAAAGGTTTGGATATATTAACTATATCATTTTAGCCATATAAATATTATATCCATTTTAATACATATCTTGAAATTAATCAGCAATTATTCCCTCCTCTGGTATTTGTTTTTAAATTTATTGAAAGCTTGTAAAATGTAATAAACGTAATGAAATCAAAAACAGACGGAGAGGCCTTGTAAGGTCGTAATGGACATCGAATGTAAACAGACAGCCGGTTATCAACGAATTATAATACTTCATTTACCGATGAGATTCAGTAATAAACAGCAATGAAAAACGATTACATTTTGTTTCTCAGTATCAGGGCTATGTTAAGATCTTATGCATCCAAGTATAGAAGCGACACTATTTCCAATCATTCTTGATTGCATGAGGGAGGTAGATTTTTAAGAGTGTTCTATTTTATCATTTTTCGCTTCTAGCTCAAACCACAATACGAAAATGGCAAATGTATTGGGTGTGATAAATAAGTTTATTTGAACCCAAGTCAATGAAAGAGAGCCTAAAGGACATTTCGCATTAAACTTCGTTCTTAGTTGCCATTGCAACACAGGCGCTAATAAAGAAATATTCACTTAAATTACTCTCATCATGTCAAAATGTTTAATGTAAATTGGTAAGACATGGTTGTATATGGGAAATGCAATACACTTACGAAACTTCTCAGTACATCTGTATGCACATCATGTCGCCTTAATCACAGAAATCATATGTCTTATTCGCAGCGCCAATTAACCAGATGACTTATTGACAGTAGGAACATTAGCGTGTAAAAGTAAATCAGGACACGTTTCCACATTTTTGGTAACTTAATCTAGATGCGTTAAAGCATATCATTCAGAGATATAAGATCAGAACTTGTCATACGACATTCATTCAGCTAATGACTATGAGAAACGATCTAAGGAGTGCTCCTATATTATATATTGAAACAGAATCAATTATGAGTAAAATATAGGTCACATCAAGCCATAATGGTCTTGATTCATTTTCACTGAAATTTCCAGTATTCAGCCATATCGGACACGAAGTGCTCTAAATTCTTCAGATGAATTTTTGAATCATAACAACCAGGAACTAAGTACCCGATCTTGCTGAATATTTAAATCAACTTGTATTGGTTTCTCCGCGTTGTGACAACAAAATTAGTTAGAAATAGACCAAAATTATGAAAGATATATGCACAAAATATATTAATTCGCATATATTTGGTCTTAATCATAATCAATACTAATCAATCGTTTATAGTCCTTTACACAAGTTCACAATGTTGTTTAATACAGAGATATGCTATGGCTCTCGTAATAGACTCTTATTTCTTTATTAAACAATATACATTTTTGTAATTTTCATTGATGATAACTCAAGCCGTCAAACATAGCAAAGATATCCCATGATTCATAAATCAGCATTTCCTAGACTAATAAACCCCTCGTAACATTTATGTTGGTCATAAATATGACAATAAACTTGAATGCTATTCAGTAATTTGAAATTTATAAGTCATGAAGCAATTTATTAAGATAATAACTATATCTTAAATATCTTAGATTCTTTAATTGGTTATAAATCTTTTACATTGTCTGTTTTCAAGCTTTTTGATTATAATTCATTATAGATGTCATCTCTTGCCATCTAAGTTTGCTTTATAAAGTTGGCTGATATTGACTTAGCCTTGCTTCAACTATTCGGGGTTTTCAGTGACGTCAAATATGAACATCTTCTGCACTGATTACAGTCAATATTTGTGTATGTTTCATTTACCATTTGCGAAGAATCAACCATACCTGTTTACAACATTTGTTTGACAGTGAGAGAGACTTGACTGATGTTGGCTTTCGACATCGTTCTGCCCTCATACGTTTACCGCTTATACCGTCGGAGACAATTCAGTGATCATAAGTGTATAAAAAACATTATAGTTCTGACTCAAGTTAATGTGGTTGCTTTCCAATTTATGTAGAATTTACCCCAAGGAACCTTCACATTAATCCAATGCCAGTTGGAAATCTCATTACTATACTTTCATAAACAGCTTAGTTCAAGCATCTCCATATCCGTGGAGTTATCAAGATCTAGAAATTGTTTAATTTACTGCATAAAAGAAACGAGCGTGAATTGCTTTACACAAGCGCAGCTTGAAAACTACTCCATGAATCGCTATCGGTATCACACTAATTATTGAATGCTTTATTCTTTAATAATGAGCAATTATGTTAGCAGCGTTTGGATTAAAGATTTCTAGACAATATAGTATTGATATAATATTACCGTTTTAAGTTAAGTCAAAATGTGGTCAGGTATTTACTACGAGAATCTAATGCATATCTTTAATTTCTAAGAATTTACTTTTCTGTCATTATCAAACAAAAGAAAATAATATAAAATATATGTATCACATATTGCAAATCATCCTGTACTTCACTTTCTATCTTGCCCTTGTCTCTGATGGTTTTCCACAGTGGTCTTTCTGGCATACAGTCCAGAATTTCTTTTGTTTGAAGCTCGGTGTCCTTGCACAGTGTATGAACATATGATCATTCGTCGTTTTTTCCCATTTCATTTGTATTGTTGTTGTTACTCTTGGCAGTTGTCCATAGAGTTCAATGTTAGTATTGGGACTCTTCAGCTAATGTTAGGTGCAACCTTTAAGAGTTGAATGTAACATATATCAAAGGTTTTACTTAATTTAAATGTTGTTGTCATATCGCCAGATCTTGTTGAGTTTGATGGATGCTTTCTATGCCATAGCTCTTCTAACACCTACATCTTATTCACTTTGAAGCCTGAATCCCAAGTATCTAAAGTCATCTACTAGTTCAGGTTGATTGCCATCTGGATTTTTGAACACAACTTCACCATGCTCTTTGTCTGTTTGAGGTCATATAATATGTAGTCCAAGTTTCAAAATAGCGAGTTCTATTTGTTCAAGGCGTACTTGGATTTGAATTGTTGTCAGAGATGAGTGCTATGTCTTCGGCAAAATTAAGGTCGGTGATTCTTTTGGACGGACTTTATTTTTTTGGCTCAATTATAAACCCCAGATGCTCTTTTTTTCCACAACAGGTTTACAATCAAAAGTATAATGTCCTATCTTAAAAAATTGAACCATATCCTACGAAGGCTTTTTCATATCATATTCCCCAAAGGATGTTGTTGCAACCTATGTAAACTGCGTAAGCACCATACCCTTCAAATATGAATAAGTAAGTGTATAGAGCTCCTCTTTGGGTGATATTTATTCACTTTCAATTGATCATCTGTTTTAAATTGATACACTAATAATTCATTTCTTGAACGGACTGGTGTGATTGCATTGTTGGTAATTTTCGATCGTGCTGACAAAATAAGCCATATCATGTCCTCAGAAAGTGTGGCTGTAGAACTATTACACATTACCGAAACCAAACTATATATTGCATCTATTTTGTAAGTAAGTTTGAGTTATCATTAAAAATAGCATTTAGTTCATATAATTCTTTATTATGCTATTATTAACCTCATAATCGACACCAAAAATAAAAATACAACCTACAAATCTTTGTTGGAAGAATTTATAAAACTGAAAACAGTCCGTATATAATATTTAACAGTGTATACATTTGTTAAATATTGACCAAATATTCTCACATCAAAACAAGTTGCATATTTTCCAGATGTCGTCCTACATTACCGCTCGTTCAGTGTGTAATGGAGGGTAAAAATCATTGCCATTTGAAAGTCCATTTCTTTACATACATGTCTGACCGTTTTATGTATACGTTATGCGCATAATGGATTTTGGACTGTTACCATTTTCGTGGCAAAAGTGTTTTGAATGCAATTATATTTGTAGATATGCTGACCTATATTTCTATATTTTTTTCCATTAGACATATTGCATCCATATGTAAGTATCTGAAGTAAAAGAATGTAGCAAACAAAATCAGGAATGTTATAGAGGTGCTGTAATAAAGAAAGGATTCTTAGATCTAGAGAATCTTTCATAAAATCAAGAAAAAAGCTAAGCTTTAGCTGATGTATCAGATCGATTGGATCTAATAAATATATGCCATGGCAGTGCCCATCTTTACTTTAAGTACTTGAAGTTCCTGCAAAACACTCTTTCTCTGGATACCTTACATAGAGTAAACTTCAAACGCAATTGATTTCAAGGAGGTAACTGAAACCATTTCCAAAGTATGTGCAAGTAATGGCAGACCTCTGGTCGTCTGCAGTGAACAAAAATGGCAAAAACACATCTAGATTGGATGGATCGTCTGTTCTGTTTATCTCAGCGGCAAGCTGAAATATATCTTTAGCGATGCATTCACTTTTAATTGAAAATACAGATTTTGCTTTAGAAGGTTGGATGTGAATATTGAATTTCACAGATGGGTTTGTACTTTTCCCAAAATCAAAAGTGGACCAAATGGCTCTATGTACAGTACTTTAACAATCATAACATTCTGACAATTGTACTGTTCTTGTATTAATAATTCATTTGATGAAGCATAAGATATTGTCCATGTTTATGATATTGCAACTAGGAATTTAATTTAATATTTATGTTTATTATATCAGCTTTATCTAATCAGCTTATTTTGTTTCATTTTTTATCATTTTTGTACTTTAGTTCACGAATGAATACCATAGCATCATTTTTCCTGTCATTTAAGGTCATTTTCATATTTGCAAATGGTCAGTCTTGTGAAGTGAGAGCATTAATTGACCACGGTTGACAAGGAAATTTAAATTATATTGCTATAGGTTACACAATTCCATTGAGCATTTCATTTTAATAAACAATTTTCCTGAACACATCTGATATCATAACAATTATTTTTTGATATCAAAATAACTATTTACACGAATTCACAAGTTTAGAAGAGTATTTTATTCTCATTTAAGCAAGATATGGATTTTTTTGAAAATTTTAAATATAATTCTAAATTATTTCAAATGCGTGTAATTTCATTACAGTGTGTGAGTATTTCTTGGTACTTGTTATCGACATCATTAGAATATAAATTGGGCTTCGATCAGATTATAATGCCACCTCATACATAGACAATATCTCATAATCGTATTAAATGCCAGTAATGATCGATATCTAAGCCTGAAACAACACACATATGCTTAAGGGTTCCATTTTATAAATTGTGTTTTACACACTATTGGTAACAAATATTTAAATCTGATATTTTTTGCTTATTCTGCTACACTTTTAGGTCTGCTTAAATAAAATGTAATCGCATAATACTAATATTTTTCAGGGAAATTTCATGTCTTTATCAACCAATTACAAATAAATATTTGTTATTTACGTTTATTTATTTATTTTCTCTCTATAAGGCAGATACTACATCGCAAAAAATGATGCCAATTCATAAAAACAAAACTAAGCAAAGTCTGAAAATGGTACAAATAAATAGGTAAATGAGATACAAAAACTTGCAAAAGTTATAATTAAACAAATCATATCCTTAGTATCAAATTATAGAGATGAAACTTTTAAATTATTTTCAAACTAAAGATTTAAATATTAAAAATAATTGCGCTATCCCATTTTTATTCGTTGATATTTTTGTATTCAAACATTGACTACTATCCAAACAATCACGTTTCTGGTTATATTGAAATACAATATATGAAAAGGTCACACTGTTTCAGGTAAACTCAATTTTATCAGAAATCCTGAAGGAGAGAAAATATGATATTTTCTTTTCCTTTACTGGCGGCATTTTATATCAAATACAATATATCGTGTGTCATAGTGTGTAATCATCACTGTCTAAGCAAGCAATAGGTTCCATGTTCATCTTTTAATATTATAATCAGATTGTGTCAAAAGTATTGTCTACTTGGTTAACACATTAGTGGTCTGGGTGGTCCATATGAACCCAACATTTTTGTGCGCTTCACTTGATAGCAAAAAACTCAAATCAACCCTCCCGTTCTCGTGGCAATTAGCATAAAACACCATCACATTCCTTTTATCCATAAAATCGTTAACGAACAACATTTCAAAATATTATTTTAGGGGAATCCAGACATTCTGTAAATATGAGCCAAAATTTGCTAAAGAACCCACTTAGAAGTGAGTTTTCAATTTTTTTAGCGGGAAGGTTTTGCCCAAACACGACAAGTTGATTTTGACTGCCATTTTGAAACAAATTTTTTTGAGGTATTTTAGTAAAGACAAGAGTTTCGGTAATACTTTCCATATCGGGAAGATCAACTCATATAAAAAATCGTTTCTAAATGTCTTACTGATCTAAAAAATATCTGCATTAACAGTAAAGTGACAACAGGTTGAATTCACTTTGACATTAGTAGTTCGATTTATGTTGCCCGCCCAAAGGCGGCCAGGTTTCAAATTTATTACACAATGTATGGATTAATGTCAATGATGCTTCAAATTGTTTTGCCATCAATTGACTGATGGGGAATGGATGTCATGAAAGTTAAAGTGAAGTCAAATCATTCTGGACTATTCGTCATGTGAGTGTCATATCTGCAATAGCTACTAATTGTGGCTTATGAAATGGTTCTTCCGGTGACGGTGTCACCTGACATGCCTGATGAAATATTTAAAGAGCCTGACATATGTCAGGGAAATTTTGGGAATTTTTTCTCATTCTACTTGTGACGAGGTGTTCGTATATAAATAAGTCATTGCAGATATGACTTTCATTCATGCACTCACATGGCGATTTGACAAAGTTCATGATCAGATTTGTGAAAAGGTTCTTGAGCAATATCATTCTCAATTACTTTATTTCAAGCTTAGTATTTGCAATAAAAATAATTACCTTAACACAGCATTAATAGTTTAGCATTGAAATCTACATACAAAGGTTTAATCTTTTAAAAAACAAGCGGTTCCTTGATGGCGTCAACTTTTTATATCGTGATCAAAATATTACTGATATTTTTCTCATAACTTTAATCTGAAATATGTCAATTATATGATTTTCCTGATATTAGACCACATATTGTTATCATCTATTTAAAACATTAGGAAAGACATACAGTGTCCTCAAATGATTATCAGAGTGAAAATTACAATAATATTTAACTCTTTTCAATCAAACCGTTTAGTAAACATGCATATCCTCAAATATTAAATAAATCAAATATATCTACACCCCGTTGCAGACCTCATATTAGAACAATCTCCTGACTTTCAAAGCTTTATTACCATTTGCTACAAAATTCAGTCATTCTTGTTACTAGCCAATCAGAATTAACCATATATTTCAGGAACGTCAACAGGTTTATCAAAACACCAAAGTAGTCCGCCCAAAGGCAGTCAAATTTGATATACATTTCTCAATACATGGATGGTTATTAAGGATATTGCACGTCTTTCTGTCAACTGCAGACTGCTGCAAAAGGCTCGGGGGAATACGGAATGCAAACCGATGGTGTGGAAATCGGTATCAAGAAAGGCGGGATATGGAATATATACTCATGATAGGCTTACCGTATCATTTAATCTCTGATATACGTCCGTGCATTAACCCTTTTCTGTTTTACAAATGAAAATTTAAGACATGTTATTTTACAAAACAAAAGGAGATTGCTTTAACTGATATTAAGCCAATTAAAACTCAAAAAATACTAATTACTGTAAAACAAACCAAACATTAATCATTGATAGACATACACCTTTTTAACGAAATCGATTTAGAAACTGTACCGGGAATTCTAAATCTTTCATGAGCATGTTTCAGGTAAACAAAATACTAACTGAGAGTAAATTGTACAATTGTGTAGGGTGTGGCCATCTTTCTCTTTCTCTTTTTCTTGCTATCTTTTCCATTTTAGGCATCTTTTCAAAGATGCATTGGCCAGCATGCATAGATTAGCCATTTCTGGCTATCCAGGTTGGTACTTTTGTATGAGCTTGGAAGAGACCATGAGTTCATCATGGATCTAATGGCATGTGTCCGTCACGGACCAACCGAGGTAAACAAACAAACAAACAAACAATAGATCATAGATCGTGTTCGAAACAGGTGCAACAACCTTAAATCTCTCCACTGTTGTCATAATGCTCACTCATTCCTCTTATCTCGGGCTCTATTTTCTATATGAACAAACTTGTTTTGACATGTGTTATTATTCCAATATAAGTGATCAAAATGAAATGGTACACAATGAAATATAAATGCATATCAAATTGCATTCATAAATGCTAAACTCTAAAGGCAAGTAGCAAGTGATGAGGCTTATTTAGGATGACAGGTAAATATTCCTCTTCAGGGTTGATGTTCATGACACAAATTGCGGATTGAACTAAGCATCATGATATATGATCGAATTTTTTAACTGTCATCATTTTAATAGCAGGAAGGATAACACTATTATTATCATATTTAAAGCAGGGAGGAAAAAAGAGTAAACTTTCACATTAGTTTTGATTGATTTATGCAATTATTGTAAAACACATAATGATAATTGATCGTTCCAAGCAACTTTTTAGAAAAAAGCAAATGTATCAAGTACATTAGATTGAAACCTGACGTTTTATATATCTCGTTGATGTTTTCTGTCTAAATTACAAACGAAAGCAGAAGCATATTTGCCCATCACACTTTATATTTCTGCCTATCTGAATTTATAAAATTCATTTTGTGGCGGTTACGTAATATTTCTACAGAAAGGCAAACACAACCATTATATCTGCTATATATCATCAGGATATTTCAAAGGACATATTCAAAAAAGCAACAAATTGAAAAATATAGACCGTTTTTCTTAATTTTCTCAAAGGTTATAAAAATGTTAATCTTATTTAGTTTCAATCTATCGCTAATTGAATTCCAGAATGCATTTGTACACTTACGCTCTGTGTTGCTATAATCCCCAGGTTTGAAAGGGACCATAGTGACATTTACATTAATGGTAAATCACTTTAGATTAGGGGTTTTTCATGACCAACTGTATAATCATGTAAGGACAATAATTGACAAATATAGGTTAATCACTTGTCGACTTGGAAGATAATTTTCTTATAGATGTCATGACATACACATGCTCAAAATGTTATCAAGCAAGAAGTATTGCATTTATAAATGTCTACGATAAAATAATGAACAAACTTTGCACAATTATCTGGAATCAAGTGTACTCCAAATGTTAACGTATTAATGTTGTCTATAATTAAAGTACATTTTAAACAATTATTTTACCAGTGTCTTACCACTCAGAAATAGACTTATAATAATATAATTTGAGCCCTAGAAATGAAGTTTCATGCATCCCCAAAATTTCAGAAGTAGACTATCTTAGGTCATCACTAGACTTATTAACATTATGTCTATAAATCAATAAAATATCTACGAATCAATATAATAAAAACTATTTTGTATAAAAGTAATGTTCAACATTTTTTAACGGTGGCAGGTGTTTCAGTCGATTTAATTTTAACTAAATCATGCAAATGCAAAAGAAATTTAAGAAAACAGTTTCACATGGTAGTGCGCATTCCTTACCGTTGGTTACTCAAATGAAACGTGTTTGAGAAGTACAAAACGGATACATTTCACGGTACAAAAGTGCATTTTAGGTAAACGATTTAAAGTGCGTAAGTTATACTCGTTTCTTAATATATGTAGGTAATCAGCTGCCTCAAGTCGTCTGTCGCGAAGTTCCGAAGTACTTTAGACGCAACATTCTGACAATGTTAAGTTAATGTGATTTTTGAAAAAATACTTTTGGAATCATAGATGAGTTTTGAGTTTTATTACATTGCTCATGCCATTTTTATAGCTTTCAAAATATCTTAAGAGTAATTGGCAAATTAGTATAAACCATAAATTAATGATAACCAAGGAAAATACTGGCCATGATTAACAAAACGTGGTGTGGTTAATTTTCTATCAGTTTCAATTGAATCTTGAATCAATCGATTGTGATAAAAAATATGATTTTCTAAATTAACATTTTCAACTGTCTACTTCTTTGTTTCTATTAGAAAGCATTTATTTTACGCAATGCGATAACTATTAACTTAATATTTCGTCTCTTTACGAAATATGGCTATTTGAAACTAATACTTTCTATTATTTAATTTTGCTAAGTGGCTCGGGCTACGCAAATTTTGCTCAAATTTGATACATTTTTGTAAATTTGTAACATTTACTGCATTTTTAAACAACAATAAAACATGCTCTGCATATTACTATCTAAAACACTACGATGAAGGTAAAATACCGTAATACCTTTATACATCGATGTTTTATTTTTGATGCTCTAGGGAGAGTCGGATATTAACTGATGGTTGGAAACTAGTGATGTATTGGAGCGGATATGAGCGTAATAACACTTGTCAGCTTTTATATGTTATCATCTTCAATGTACAAGTGTGTTACATTCTTTCTTCAAATGTTCTTACTTTTGTCACTTGTCGCTTTTGATTTGTGATTTGTATATGAACAGTTATTCATGTATAACACGTTTTCTTAACTACAGTGATATAATGAATTGTGATTTCCAAGAAGTAATTGGTGTGCGAGCTACGGGATGGTTAGTCTTATTGACGGTATATGATATACGTTCGATGAAGGTATATTTCTGTTTAGGAACTTTAACTTTTGTCAAACGTTTACCAATGATTTTTTGTTTTCCTGTGCCTACATTTTGCAACAATTGTGTGAAATTATTTACTTTGTTCGTTGATATGTTTGTTTTACTTTCTGTTGAAATGAAAAACTGACATTTTAATTTACAAGTAGATACCAAGTTCCCTGTAGAATGACATCACCGTTCTACTGTTGACGAGCGCATCACGAGAATATTTTTAATCTATTGTATCCTTCCACGATATTTCATTTCCCTGTAGCCTTATAAAGCGAACTACTGTTGAATATAGGACGCTAGGTATTATTGACAGTAATCTTCGCTTTGTGAAATGTGACCGCTAGTCTGGACAGCCTTTGGGCGTACTTTAAGGATCGAATGTACCTGTCGAACTCTTGAATGCTTGACCAGTTGATTGTATTAAAATCCCTTGCAAAGATTTTTACTCTGGTTAAAATATGGATACTAAAATAAACACTTTTTCGGTGAATCATATTTGCATTTGTGAAACAAATATAGTTACTGATTATGCCATAATTTCAAATAGCACCACTGCATACAAAAGAACAGAAGGTGGGATATTTATGCTAAAATGTAATTTATAATATACGTCTTTGTGATATTATAAAAAAACATATCAAAACATTGTTTTTAATGTTAACGATGCTGGTGAAGATACTCAATGGATATAAAGGGGCAAATTTGAACAGATATGTGATGGTAGACCAATTTAATGTATATAAATGAAAAAAACATTAAGAGAAAAAAATTGTTTTTCTTGTTGACATTTTCTAAATATTAAGTAAAAGTATTCTCTAGTGAAAGCAGTATTTTAGAAATTCGTTTGCAAAGGTCTGTTTCAGTTATAATGATAAAACCTACACACTGATTAGACACGTGAAATAAATTTCTAGCGACATACGATATATTGTATTACATTACATTATTATAAGGAAGAAATAAAAATGCCTCTGGCGAGGTACAGTGACGTTATCATAAAGATATTCCGCAAGGATTTCTAATATAATTGAGTTTTTGACACAAGTTGAACTTTGCAGGCACCACAATTTCATTTTTGTTCGTCTGGGCAACGTCAGATTATTTTTTTAAAAGATTCCAATCGTCGAAATCTCATTACTCGTATAACTGGAGCTTGCATTCTACGACTATTCCACGTATTGTAAAGGTAGCAGGGACAACATTTCCATAATCCATAATCGTGAATAATTGGTACAATGTGGGCATTGTTTGGTAATGATAAAACTAATTTGTTCAGGATCTTTGTCCAGAACAAATATATTGTTATCTTCATATCTTCACACATATTAGATTCATTTGATAAATGACAATGTTCTGCAATACCAAATTTCAACAGTACCTAGCGATTCATATCTGGAGTAAACTCCAAACTCATCTTAACTGATGTTGATCCGAATAAAATCTGTGTTACCCAAGTTCAAGAGTGATACATTTAGCGAATTGCCCTAGATATTTTTAATGACAATAAGCTTGTGACTTTACCATGGTGTTTTTTTTCACTGGCTGTAAATAATATGACAAATATTAAGAACTATATATATATCAAACAAAATGAACAGGCCTAAGTTAGTCTAGGAATGAGTAACATTTATTTTTTAATGAATAACAAGATTTTTCCCAAATTATCATTAAATATAGATGCCTTCAAAAATGAGTTATTTTTTCCGGAATTAAATTTAGTGCGGGAGTAACTCAGTCATGTTTTCTGTATACTGCGTTATTGTTACAATATTTGGTGTGTTTTTCCCTCTTCATAAATATATTTATCATTCATAACAAATATATTTAATCTTAACATAAAATATAACAACAGTATACTGGTATTTTCTTCGCTGAGCTATATATCCATGTACATCAACAATACATTAGGTTTTAATACTTACAATTTATACTCTCCCATCCATATTTTTGGAATTGAAGCAAATTCATTACAGAACTAAAATATATCATCACTAGCACGAGTTTGTAATTCTCATAGTTTTTATAAACACGTGAACTGTTACATTTATTTATAATGTTTTGAGAATACTTTTGCAATATATTTTTACAATAAAACATTCATATAAGTACAGCGACAAACTTTTTACAGACACACGCTGAAACAAGATTACATTATTGAAGCATAATTTGAAATAAATCCCTCGTGTCATTACAATAGTGAGATATTGAAAGGAGGTTCAGTAATTTCAACATCATTTTGTTATTACAGGCTTAAACACTGATTGGTATGGACATAAGCTTATGACAAACAGGCTTTGTGTGTAATGAATAGGTTTCTCAATCCAATTTAGATGGAAATATCTCAAGCCACCAATACTTTAAAAGAGTAACGTTATTGTGTTATAAATGTTTAATAAAAGCGAAAGAATGAATGAATGAATGAATGGAAATGGCTTTTAACCCAAGCTTTGACCATTATGCATTAATAGTAATTACAACGATATTTAAAATATGTTATATTTAGAATATTCTTCTTTACTAGGCATAAATAATTGTAAGAACATAATTATGAAATATGTTTCAATAACAACAGATCTTCTTTCGTGTTGTGTTTTTAAAGTATTTTGATATTACCCCTTCATGTGTGGCTGATTGGTTGACATGACCAACATGTATTTATTGAGAAGACATGATTTTTTTATCTTTGTAACACGTGCACAGATATATCGAAAAAAAAATATGCAGATCAAAAAAATAAATAGAGGTTCATCCCAATCTCGTTTGATAGGTAATTTTTTGCATTGTAAACACCTGATTAACTAACCATCCGAAATACAAAATTTTCAATCAGTTCGCAAGAAATTCTACGAGTATATTTAAACCAAATCATGAACGTCTGGGTGACTATTGATAAAACAGTTTAAATATCAAATGTGATGGCTCACCCAGAAAAGGGGGACTTTTTCAACAAACTGGTGAAAATAGAGAGCAAAAAATAAAGAAAATAAAAAGAATTTTCAACAGATTTTCTGTTGCCAAAATATGATCGACTTGATCAACTTCAACAAGTAAGGTGTCATTTTAGAGCTTAGAAAATGTTGCAACAGATGAAATGATTAAAATTAAATCAAAATTGATATCATCTGCAAAATCCCCCCATTTGGGGCCAGCCATCACAAATCTCCAAATTTTAATGAACGACAAACACAAAGACTATAGTTCTGAGAAAAATTAGTTTAAAGTTTCTGTACTGGGAAAACTTGAATGCAGAAAGGATTTTGATCTTGGATTTAAAACATTTGTCTTATATTTGGATGTTGGAACCTGATTAACATGATAGAAAGGTTAAGTTTCTGATAAAATTATAAATTCGACCTTGGACGTGATTTTTGGCATTGCTCAGCTTCAATGGCCCGCATCTCGAAATTTACTATGCCGACCTTAAGGTACCTTTCGATATGACGGGTTGTGTTTTTGTTTCAATTTTAACTGTCCAAATTATTGCAATATTTAAGAATGCTCAAAAGACCCATTGCCAATTTCTTGCTAACATGTCCTCATATTCCATATTTTGCCTTGTTTTTTGCCTTTTACTTACACTGATTGCAACGTGATTGAGAATAACGTCTCCTTCATTATCTCGATAGTTATGGTGTGTGCATAATGCTTCCTGACACAAAATCACTTAAAGCGCTTTACAAAACTGATCTCTACTCTGTATTTACATTGACAAATTTGAGAAAAGGAGATCATCTAGATATAGCATGATACATTAATCTGATGCTGTTTTAGATTATGCCCATGATTATTTTCAATACTTCTAAATATTGTGTACAGAGATTAAATGGGTAAAGATTAGTAAACATGAAGAAAATGTTTGTTAAATCATTTTCAAGAAAAAACAAACACAACACACATTCTGGCCGATATATCGGTTTCTTAACTATAGGAAAACATAGTCCCAGTGGAATCCCCTTGAACTGAAATTCAGTAGAAAATATATCTAAACAAGTCAATAAAACTTTTTAAATTTTGATTAATTTTAATGAAGATTAAGACAAATGATGGCGATGTTAATTTTGATGATGACTACACAGCAAAAAATAAAGACTAAAAGTTTGCGATTAACGTGTTTCGATTAAAAAAAGACTTACTTTTTTAATCTTTGAAGAACAAATAACGTGTTTTCTTGTTATAAAATGATATTAACCAAAAAACAAAAACAATGTCAAATGTAGGTACACGGCAAAAAATAATTGCTCAACGTAGAGTAAAAATGTAATCAACATGAGAGTAAAAAGGGAACTAGTCTACAATGGAGTAATTTTTGCTCAACCTTGTAAGATTAAAATATTTACTCTTTTAAAAGATTAAACAATTTAATCAACAGGGAAGTAATCCTTTAATCTAGCAACATCGATTAAAAATTACTCTAAAAACGACTAGTTCCCTTTTTACTACCTAACCGTGTTGATTAAATTTTTACTCTACGTTGAGCAATTATTTTTTGCCGTGTACCTACATTTGCCATTGTTGTTTTTTTGGTTAATATCATTTTATACATACATTTAGGTTATTTAAATTACGCAGGTTAATTGTCTAAGTTGACCAGATGAGGGGTGCTTTGACGAAATGAAAGAGATTAAGAAAATAAAGTTAAGGTTACCGTAAACAGAATCGCAAAATATAAAATGCTTAACGTTTAACGCTAAGGTATTCGCTGACGCTATTTAGAAGGCTAACCTTAAGAATCAAGTTATAGATATACATAAGCTTACTATATCCCTATATTTTATAATGGTTCAACCCCACTAAATTGACTTTGTGTGGTAGTTAATAATTCTAGTCCGTAGTGCTACGCGTGCGCATACGACTAATTATAACCGCTGTAATTAATGAGCGTGAATAACTGATGTCATTTTGTTCTGATCATCAATCAATTGTTGTTGACAGAAAAGAGAACATAGTAAACTACGCAAAAGCATTTTAACGTACTATGTCTCGCATTAACGTAGCGTCCAAGTCGGGTTGTTCGACGCTATTTCCTAGTAATAAGTTTATATCAACCGCTAAATTAAACGTTTGCGTTCTCTATGGGTGAATTTGAAACATACACGTTAATTTATATACCACAAAAACTAGTGAGCAAGAATGCAAGAATGGCTTCATATAACAACATCGAACTCTTAATTCTAAATGTTGAATAGGGAGGAGAATTGATTTAATTGAAATACACGAAATGGAAATATAAGTTGATTTTTACATATTATAGCTGTTCATGACATCCGGTCCATTAAGATTACCGGGGACGCTAACCTTATGGCTTCTCATTTGCATACGAATTAAAAATAAAGTTTACGTTAGCGTTTAGGTTAGCGGAAGTTAGCGCAATCTCTTTATTAACTCTCGATTTGCGGCGCGCCTAAATATTATTACTAAATATTGTGGACTGCCTTTATCAATCTCTAATTTGACCGTTTAGAAAAAAAAAATAGTATGACATTTTATT
>JXSR01S005584.1:80987-96060 GCA_000969725.1 Ophiothrix spiculata | reverse complement strand
CCTGACTTACAGTGTATTTATTCTTGCTTTGCTTTTAGCTCGAACCAGAAAGGTTATTTCTGACCTTGATCCTTGTTTTGGGTCGTAACAGTATGGCCAACTGTTTTAATACTACTAATCAAAGAAACGAGTCCTTTGGCTGGGCAGGGTTTGACCCATATTTTTAGCAAACCAAGAATCCAATAACACAATTTAGAGTTAAATTTAATAGGTACCAATGTAACATTTGTTTAATTTTACTTCGATCAATATTCCCTTTTTCTCAGTATATGTACAAATATCAAGTTGCACCACTTTTTCTGTTTGTGTTCTTTTCAAATGTTTTATTAATCCCGGGATTATAGACATTTGAATTAATAATGTTAATATTCAGTCACTGAAAAAACCTTTACCTGTCAGATTGTAGACACACTTTTGTGAAAAGAAAAAAACATACGAAACCTATATTTTGAGGCATCAAATAAATATGATAATAAATAAAACGACATATTAGTGATAAATAAACAAAGATAAAATTGCGTCAGAAACGAAAATAAATAATAATCTGAAGGCACTAAGAATGGTAAACTAATTCATTACGATTAAATATCGAAGCAATAATATTTAAGGTGACTTGTCATCGCCGGAGGGTAACGGACTCTCGAAAGTCAGAAAAATGTGGACGGCAAGCGACGACTAAATATAAAAAAAAGGGCTTGACTACGTGTCACAGCAACAATAACGTGATTTGGTGACCGCCATCACGACTATCAACGGAATTGTGACGACCTCTAAATGACTTCAGACGGCTACAAACGGTATGGAAACGTCAGAAAACTTAGTGTTGCAGGGTCCAATGAAATCATCAACGACATCACAAATAATTTGACCGATTTTTTCAGCGTTAATCGCGTTAATTAACAATGACTGGCGGACAATTCGAAACTGTATTCCGCAGGTCTCCGTTACCCCTTACGGTGCGTTTACACTGTGACGACTTGTCCTGACGGGGGATAACGGATTTGCAACTAAAAACTTGCAACTGAAAACGACTGATAGTTACGATAGTGGCTAGAGGATTGTGTGAGCGTTTAACTGACTTTAACTAACGATGACGGGCGGAGAATTCAAACTGCAATCCGCAGGTCCTGTTTGCTTGTCGTTACCCACAAGTCGCCACAGTGTAAAGCCACCTTTAGTCGTCAAAGTGTAAACTCACCCTAATAAGGGACTGTTTATATTAGGTTGGGAAAGTAGGTCTTCAATAAGTAGTTCGCGGTATGGGAACACTGAGGGTCAGACGAATGTTTACATATAGTGTTGTTATTAGGGGATACATGCAATATCTAAATAAGAATGGTTCCTTTGTGACAGATTGTAACGTTTTTCAAAGTTATTAAGCAAAATATTAACCATCAACCGTATGTTGTGCTTTACCGATTGATGAGTGATCCATCGATCGATCTGCTTCAATATTGAACCGAAAAAATGTTGCTTCAAATTGGTGCACCGTCAACCACATTAAAAATATTGTTAATGGTAATCGGTGCATCACCTCGCTTCACTCGTTACTTCACTTGCATGGCGGATAAATAGATATTCATGTTGACGTCAGTCTGTTCTTATAACGATAGTAATGATTTCTAACTGCCTGCACATGTCCACAACTTCAATTTAAAGTGTAAAGTTGCACCAACATTACAAATCATTGTGTCAATCAAACTCAATGCAATGGAACCAAAAAGATAAGTTTATTAAACTTCATTCTTAGAATAATCATTTCTGGCATTACTTGTTAGAAATTTGATTATCGCATCGGCCAAGGGGTTATCCTCGAGCAAGATATTGAATCCAAGTTGTTTCATATTTTCTTGATTGATTGATTTAATCGATTGATTGATCATTTTGTAATACCAGTCCACACTATTCACGTGGTTTATGTATTCCCAACTCATAATCATTGAGGCGTGTGTTAGCTAATCGTTGCGAGCTTTGTTTTAAGCTTAGATCCGTGGCAGTAAAATGCAGACTATTACGTAATTACTTCTCCGCAATATTTCATTTTCATATATTTATATTTTGAAATTTCTTTTCACATGTTTTCATCTATTTTGGTGTATATCTAAAATTGTCATTAACATGCAATTAATCACATTTAAAATGTCCCACTAGACATACGGTAGAGATGAACAAGTTTCATTATTCAAAGTACATTTACTATGCAAGAGGTATAATTACTGCAGATGACAATAGGTGTTTGGGGATTGTAATGGCGTCATTCATCAGTAATAGTATATACAGCATATAATTGTATCTTAGTATTTTTAGCACAAGATAGTTCCTAACCTTTTAAAGACATTTATAGATTATACTGAAACAAGATGTACATTAAATTGTGCAATCGATATCATGTTCAATATCCTGGTGAGTAACAATGAACTAAAAAGTATTTATTCCATGTCTCAAACAAACGGAAAAAATACTATATTCAATACTGAAATTATTATAATTTATAAATCAGTTCCGATGTCGCACTTTATATCAAAAAAAATTATAGTCATCTCTAGATCAGATATTTCACCATGCCCAGCCTGAGTATAGTTTAGTGGCCTCGTTAGCCGTTTCTATGAAGATTTATTGGATATTCGACTTTCTAAATAGTAATAACAAAGTAAACTGGATAGTACCCACATCGTCGCTTATATCATTAAAGCTGTATCTATACTCTATAAATCTTGAAGTATGCAACAAGCAGCCGATAACAAACAACCAATATGGACATACCAGGAAGTAAAGTAGTCCGCATTTTCGAATCATAACTACGTAAAGAATCTCTGAATATTCAAATGAACTTATTATCAATGTGTGTTCATGTGGTAGTAACAAAATTAGCGAAAATAATACCAAAATTTTGCATGAACGATTCATGTACAAAAATATTTATGCGCAGTGATTTGGTCTTAATCAATCCTAATCAATCATTACTAGTATCTTACACAGTGCAAAACCACAAGTTCACAGTGTTGTAGAATACAATGGATATGTAATGGATCTCATAGCGGAGTCTCATTGCTTGTTGCATACTTCAAGGTTTATAGACCATTCTTATAATTGACATACTCCCGCCGTTGATGGAGTTAATCCACAGAATTCGAAACTCAGAACGAGGCCAAGTATGATATCTACCCTACTTGCCCTCGTTCTGAATTCCGTTCCCCGTCTGATTCTGTGGATTTACCCCATCAACGGCGGAAGTATGTCAATTATAAGAATGGTCTACAGAGTATAGTATGTGTTAAGTGTTCAGATTAACTCAGGATATTTTGATAATGAGGATATGAGGATTCAACGTGTTAAACTTGTATTACCATTTAACCTGTGTTACATAGCTAAATATACAAAACGTAAGCATTTAAAAATAATAAGGATATGAGGATTCAATGTGTTAAACCTGTGTTACCATTTAACCCGTGTTACATAGCTAAATATACAAGACGTAAGCATTTAAAAAAAATCTTTCACTTTTTAGTAAATTCAATAAATTCGGGTTTTCGGCTACTATTTTTGCCGCGAGTTTTTTTTTTTTTTTTTTTTTGCTGTGAGACGTTCTTTTGCGAAGTTTTGATTTTGCAGAATCGCCATTTAATATATATTTGAACTAGGCCATTGTGATGAATAACTCATCTTTCAACATTAAACAAGATTGTTCATCTAAATAATGCGCATTATTGATACACAAGGCACCCTTAATAAAACTGGTAATAACAGAGACTAATTAAACACACCAAATTTGCATTTACTTCAGAAACGTGATGATTTTCACTTTTTGCTTCAGTTACAACAATTGTAGCTAAATGGGTTCAATGACACATTAGTGATCATTTACAATACAACGTTATCAATGTCTTTGAATTTTTTGCACACCTACATTTCTCTTAGTCAAAATTCTCTTATGTTTTCATTTAAAATGTGACGATTTGAAGCTAATGAAGATGTTTACTAATGTGTATTCAATGCTTTGATTTACACATACATATTCAACGAATTTTTTTTAAATATATAGAAAGCATTATATGTATATTAAAGAAGATCTTATCTTCTTTATCCGTCAACATTAAACTCAGTTAATTCTGTTCACAAGGAGGATAGTACGTGTATTACAATGAATTAAATTAGGATTCATCAATGTAAATGTTCAGGAACTTTTTTTTCTGAGCTTAGCTTACGTTAACCTAAATAAAGTATTGGTTTCTAATAAATATTCTAAATTGAATGAAATACATTATTTTGAAATTTTCATTTATTAACAGGAGCAAACGCATTTAAAAATGGCGACAGGTACTGTTAATTTAGAAAAAAAAAGAACAAACACCCGTCTACGGCAATAAGGCAGCCATAAAAACGAAATGCCTTATGCTAGACACTTCAGGTAATTTTTAAATTATGAATCAAATTGCTTCAAATGAATTTTAAATAAAAGCAGGTGATCTAAAGAATCCAAACCCGTTTGAATTTTTCAAATCCGACCTTCCGTTGCAAAGTTATGAAGGTTTTTGTATAATTAATTTAACTAATTTTGGAGACCGCAGGATAGGGGATAAATCTTTTAGTTTCTTTATTTTCGCCAAGCAAGGTCACGGCACCAATCCAGTTACACCTCTTGTCAATACACAGAGTAATTTGGTCAATATTTTAATTGTCTGAATGTTTATTACACACACAACAGGTGTTATTTTGCAGCTTTTTGCGCCCACACATGCGCGGGATGTTTAAAGATGATTAGTTCCGCATGATAAAGAGCTGATCAAAATTGCTTTAGGCGGAAGAACAGGCGCAGAAATTACACCCAAACAGTCATTATTTTTGCCGCTTGTTGTTTATTTACATTTGATTTAACAGATATATTTAAAAAAAATCTTGAGTGTGCATGGATGTCCACATAACTTGTACACAACTGAAATTCTCTTTTCTTCACTTCCAAAAAAATTGGCAAACCTTTGTAAAATCAATAACTCTGCAACCACAAATCAGAATTTTTTAGTACAAATAAGTGGCTGTGTATTCTTAAATAAAAAATGGTCTATCATATTGCGCGGAACTCAGAAAAACATCTGAAAACGCAGGTGAAAACGTATCTAGAAACACTTTATGTCAGTATCAAAACAAAACTATCAAGCCCACTTAAAGTCATGCCTGCTTGAATATGAACTATACGTCAATCTATTTTTGTTCTCCTGCCAAGTAATGGGTAAATGAAGTATCTACTTATGCATTCATTTACAGAAAGCTGCCCCATTGACCATTCAGCGTTTCTTACGATAGGCTCATCCAACCGAAGAGTAGACCCATTTAAAGAACAGAGGGTTCTCAAGGACATACAAGGACATATGATTGATATCTATATTTTTACATATATCCCCACCCTCGTATGATAGAGTATTTCATCGCCCTTCAATGTATTTGTCTAACTGTACCATACCCTTCACCAGGTGCCAAAATAATTAAATCGACCCACCGCTTCCCATGCTAATTAGCATTAGGCGTTTTCGTGGGCGCTATTCAAATGTGTTTTGGCCATAAAATCGTAACCGAACATTTTTTTTTCAAATTTTATTTTAGGAATGTATTTGTACTTACTTATTGCAATTATGAGCCAACTTTATTGAAAACTTCCATTTGGAAGTGCGTTTTCAAATTTTTGGCGGGAAAATTTTGACGCGCCACGCGGAAAATTGTTTTGGCCGCCATTTTGAAACGGTTTGTCCGATTTTCATTTTGTTTTCTTTGTTTTAGTTCTTTTGAAGTACTTTACCTGTGACCCAGGGGGGGGGGGTCGGACATGACGTCATTAGATTTTGAAACGCCCATGCATTTTAACTAAAGCTCCAAAATTTCATTTTATGCCCTTACTTGGCGTATAAAAATGTGCAGATTCCAAATACGTTGAGGTTGGGACTTCAACCTCGGAAAACTAAAAAGATATTTTGACTTTTTTAAAAAATAAACGGATTTTTAATTACGGATAGTGTGACGTCATACGAGACATGCGCTCTGTGTCTCTGTCGTTTCGTATCGTGAAAATAGGCTCGTTTAAGCCGGGCGTACAAGTATTATAAAATCCCGTTAGTGTGTAACTAAATCCCATGGCCAAGTGGATACGGCGACCGCCTCGGACGCGGAAGGTCCGTGGATCGACACCTACTTCAGGAAAAAAAATTGTCTCATTTTTTTCCTTCTCAAACTTTTCTTATGACTCTTTATCAGTATCTATAAATTATTTAAAAAAACAAAACGAACATCGATAGGTTTTTTTTTCCAAATACCAAAACAATATGATGCCATGATCTTCATGACATGACCCAACTGCGGCGCCGGTGAGCTAGCTGCATGATCGTGCAACATGATGTGCAACATGACTCGTGAGCATCAACTTGAAGTGGTTTATTTTTTAAATAATGATTGCAGACACTAAGGCCCATATTCCAGAAAGGTGTTTATAGTGGAGACGCAACCTGTATCCCGTGCGATTTTTGTGACGATGGTCCAGAACCGGTTTTAAATAAAAGTCTACACTACATAGATGAAGAAAAATCTTGGTGGCAAAATTATAGTCTGCTCAGATATAAGTATGGTGGTTTATTTAGATATGGCGTCTACTGACAAGTAGATGTATCATATTATTGTCATATTCGCATTATTATTGCAATTAGTCATTTACCAAATTATTAATTGTAGGTTATAAACTATGTAATAATAAGTAGTTATAGTATAGGGACACATAGCGTCCCCAATAGTTCATTTAGATGGTCTATGGCAATACGTGTGAATGAACTAATGTATACGCGTTTTAGAAGTGTAACTTAAAACATCTATTAAATATTTATTATGCTTAATGCACCTTCAAATAACATATAACAGCATAACAATATAAACGAAAGCGTCCTCCATGGCCAGTTTAGATTCTCGATGGCAATACATGTGCATGGTAAAGTCTGAAGGAATGCATACTCGTTTTTGAAGTATAGCTTCTAACCTTATATCATGCTTTATGCTTAATGTACATTCATATATTAGTAACATATAACAGAGTTACCATATAAATGAAATAAGCCTTCTGTAGCTAGATACTAGATTTGTGGTGGATTACCGCAAAGATCAAGATTTCCCATTGGAGGCAGCCAACATATGAAGTTTGAAAATGAAACCAAATGCCAACTTTCTCATGATTAATGTTTAAAACAGGACAGTATATTATGCTATGGGAAGGGAGGAGGGGTAGGAAGAAGTGGAGGAGACAGGTGCAAGAACAAGTCCGTACATTTGCGTCCATATTTCCTACATGCAGTGTTGTGTAGAATACTGAGACGAGTTGGAATTGCAGAGGACAAGGTCCACCACTGCATCTGGAGCAGGCTTGTGATCTGTCATCACTGGGACCCATTCATCAGCTTCTTTACGCCAACAATAGTCCAGTGTAGTGATGCTGGTTGAGGATTTAGTTCTATCACCAACCAATAGCTTGATAATCAGCTTGACGAAGGGCAAAGGTTTAGGCATTGTTTGCTGGAGGAAGTCGTTCTAACTTTGCTTGTTTCTTCAGAAACAGCCTTTGTCGAAGTACTCCCACTGTGGCTATAGTTGACTTTGGCGAGAATAGGCGACACACGAAGGACTCTAAGGCTGTTATCGTTTCATTACTTTGTGTACATTTGTCTTTGCCTGCAAAACTTCGGGATAGCACCACTTTGTGCATGGAAACCAGGAAGAGCTGCTGCTTTCTTTAGACAAAGGTCAATGGTCATTTTGTTCTCTCCAATCCATTTGACAAACTTAGTATTGTTCTGTATCTGGTGAGCAGATGTAGATACTCGTTGCACCATCAGTTGTTGCGTCGATGGCATGCAAAAGTAACTTTAATAGTATCTGCTTCTATCTGTTGAGATTATACGTTGGTTACGTCTTTGTGCGTTGCTTCACTATTATTTCCACAGGCAACTACTACACGTTGACCATCTTCTTGTGCTCTTTCTAGGACCTTCTTTGAGAAGTAGCCGGTTAGTTGTGCTTAGGTCTGTCCATGTGACAGAAGTTGTTTCAATAGTGTTTTCTTTATTCGTGTCTTGTCATTGATGTGGTTCAGAATAATTGGTTATTGCCCTGCTTTCCGTTTTCTTCTGGTGGCTGTCTTTAAAGACATTGGAACGTCGATTTGTTAAAAATGATACGCAATTCGTATCAAGTACAGTGGTTATCAAAAACACGAGTGCAAAAATGACATGCTAGATCTGAGCAGGGTTTCACTCAATCTTGTTTCCCATCGCTTGAATTCATTCCATCTAACAACACGACATCTCTAGTTTGCTCTCCACTATTTGAATGTATAGCATCTGCAGAAAGATCTGTTTAGACCGATGAGCTGGAGCTGGACTGATCTGTTGGGCTGGTCAGAATTGACATCAGGTCACTCTTGCTTGTACATTGAAGCATCGATCCATCAGCTGCAAACAGAGCCCTCAGTACAACAGTAATGCTTTCGAACAGTTAATATTTAAACACTAATTACGTCTCACATTAAATAATATTATCCTTTTCTTTTTAAATTGGAACATGTGTCGAAATTTTGTATGACTTATATTGATAAGAAAAGTATAATCTACATACCTTTACATGAATTAAATTAGTTCAATCACATATTAAAAGCACTTTAAAGTTCGGTATTTCAAAAGCAACCAATGACGATATGAAACGATCGTACCCATGACCTTCCTTTTAGACCCGTAAAACCCTCGGAATTAATAGCAGCATCAATTTAAAAACTAATTACAGTCAGGTTCACATCACAGGTTATTGAAATCGTGATAATTTCATGTAATTACAGGTTTAATATGCAGTATTATCAATCACTCTTATACTTTAGTCATTTGTATCGTTTGATTTGGTGCCATTTTGAAAATGGCTTATATCTCCATTTTGAGCAGACAACAAATTTGCCACCAAACAAAAGTTTCCTGTTAATTTAAGGTTTCCTCTTGTTATAAAGATTTGTTATAGAGCATCTTCATAAAAATCGCACGGAAATAGGCAATTTTACAAATTGCGTCTCCACTATTAGCTAAATCAAGGTTTTATTTCACATCAACAGCACGACTCATTCAACTGTTCTGCTTGAAAGCGGCAATGATACGTATCATTCCTGGACAGTTGATGCTCAGTTAAACAATGGTTTAGCTAAACATCTTTCTGGAATACGGGCCACAGGATCTATAATAGATAAAGATTCAGCTTCTGATTTCCGGCTTTATATTTTGCAAATTAGCAAAACTTGGTAAATATTTCAAATAAATCTTCTAATCAAAATTAAACACGTGATCATCACCATCCTGGCACATTTCTATTGAAGGCAGTAATTTGCGATTTCGGCGGTTTTGGTGGTACCGTGCGTGGAAAAAGTGTTCGTCCTACCACCACTGCTGTGACCAGAGGTCCAAGGTAAAATTCCTTCGCAAAAACGCTTTTTCGGTATTGGGTCCATATGACCCCCCCCCCCCCTTGACCACTAACGGGCATGTGGAGGCCCTTGACCACTTAAATGTTAATCATGTAAATAGCTTTGATTTCTACTAATTTTCCAATCAATTATCTATTCAAGCTGCCTATCTACATCTAAAACTGGTGACAAAGATCAAATCATTTTTTTTTAAATTTTGATCAATATGTTATACCAGCACCAGCTCTATTTACCTTTGTCATCTGTTAACATCTCCTGCTTGACATTGCATAAATATCACAATTTCCAATAAAACATTACCCGTAGTTCAAAAAAAATCTTACTTACTTTTCATCTTTTCAATAGTTAACGCTATTTCTTTATATAGGTTTTTCAGGTCAAATATCCACTTATTTCGACCAATGATCTAAATAGGAAAATCAATTGACCGAATAAGTAAATAAATGGCAACAAACGGTTATTTGAAATGTCAACATTGGTATATATTAATTTATTAATACCACACAGCAAATTTCAACCTAAGGCACTTCAAATGTCTATTTTTTCAAAAAATGTCAACTTAGTTTGATTAATGTCACAATTGTGAAACCAAATGTTTAATAGTGATTTCAATTATCATTGTTTTGATAGCTTCGACTTGAACTTTGCAATTAAGTCATAATTGGTGTTCAAAATGTCCATTTCTGTTATCAAATATAAAGTAACGTAAGTCTATTTCATTTATTTCATGTGTACAAACGCGTACAAAATAAGCCATTTAATTTAGCCGTTCTGTTTCGATACTCCCCCCCCCCCCACTCCTTTAACATACGGTATACGGTATGCCTATATCATTCCCGGTAATGAAGACAAAATAATTGTTGAAACATCTTGGCTAGAAATCTGACGAGAAAGACGATTATTTTCACCAGTTCATTTCGGATACAGAGACAAACAAAATAAGGCTTCAAAATCCTTAATACTTGAACTTGAGTGAATGATAAGTTGCTTTGACCCATCTACCCAGACTTGTATTTGTACTTCATTATTTTATATTTTCTCTACATGTTTTTAATTTGATTGAAGTCGGGTTAATTTGAGCGGTTGGTTTTGGATGGAACTTATTTTGGTATCATGCTCAAATCAGGTCTACCTGGCCTTTTAAAATGTAAAGTTGATGATATTAAAATAAAGTTTGATTTTGTTTCATTTGCTTTTGTGTCAAAATGACATTTGATTTATCTATGTAGCATTTGATATACCTAACTCACGTTTGACGGTCAGTTGATCAAGGTATTATGTAACAATTTCTATTGTGTGGACATTTGAATTTCCTATTGACATTTGAATTAACTACTGTGATATTAATGTTTTACAGTGGACATTTGATCTTATATATTTTCATTGTTTTGACATTTGGTTTTCCTATTGACATTTGAAATACCATATATGACTATTGCTCTGATACCATGGATATATGACCTGAAAAACCTATACCTCTTGAAGTCACATAATCTAACCTACCTTTGAAAGTGTCATCTGATCAGCCACAATTGTGAACAGCATCCGAATAATTCTTCATATCCATTCTCCCTTCAGATACATGAGTTTCGTTATAGGAGTAAATTTACTTTTCACTAGTCCTTGTAAGACATTAATTTAAATGACAATTAGCGTTTTGAGATCCATATAGCGTCATTTATCAGTAGTAGCATCTCCAAAATGAGTATAATTGTTAAACATGTAAGTACTAAATCTTTCGATAGTTGATTGTATTAGAATTATATCAAACAATATTTTAAGACCACACTGAAGTATATAAAATACTAGTCTTGTTTTAGAAACATTAAATCTACGGAGAGATTTTCTGGATTTTAAACATGAATGCGTAATATTTGATCTGGTCTTGTAATAATGTAATCGCTTCTCAATTTCAACATACTAATTTACATTTCATTACACGTCCCATCGTTTAATGAAGTAAACATGTATAGAAATACACTTTACACATAATAACATACAGTACATGTAACTTAAAACATCAATTTGCTTTAATTCAAAAAACGTGATGAACTTCACTTTTATTAGACTGCTTTAATTATAGTTGGGTTCATTGACTTTCCATAAAAATGATCCTAAACAATTGCTCTATGTGTTGAATGTGGTTGAATTTGGTAACATTACACAATAATGATATTATGAACGATGTTTTGTGGAAAGTAATGTTGCATACATGGTGCCAATCATTAAAAATCATGATACCAATCATTCAATTTTGGTTTCATGTTCAATGACATCCTAAGAAATTATATATTTATAAAAACATCCTTTTTTATTTTAGTTCAAGATGCTATTGTATATGTTTCAATGATACACTCCCATAGACTCTCATGCGCCTGCCTGTACGTACAAATCCAAGTTATATACAGGGATCATAGTCACCCACCAGTTTGATGCAAACCCGAGCAATTAATAATTTTCATATTGCATAAAAACAAACAGGGTTAATGAATGAAAGGTTTATTAATATCACTCAGTAGACAAGAATGTTTATAGCAAAAGCTTAAAAATACTCGGGAAAATAGATGTTTTTAAAATTCTTCATTTTCTTGCAATCGACTTTAGTTTTGCAGTGTTAAGGCTTTGATCGACAGTTGTGCGTTTTTATCTGCAACCAAAGTTGCATCTAAAAGTGATAAAGGTAAGATTGGTAAAAGAGCTGTAAAATATAATTGTTTGTATCACATGGAAGATTTCGTATCACAATGAAATTATTGTAATTGTATCTATTGAGTGATAAGACACCATATGACTTCCTTTTTTACTATTTGTTTTGAATACAACCTGCTATTTTTAGTGAATGGAAATGTTTTATTATCACATTCTATGCTCTGTATCTCAATATAAACTAAATGGCCAGCCACATGCCTTGCAGGCATAAGTATTTCTATAAGAATGTACGAATACATCCCTTGGTATTAGCACAACTGATTCATCCGATTGACCATTAGACTGATTCATCACATTGACCATTTCGTCATGTGAGTGCATGAAAGTCGTATCTGCAATGGCTGCCCTAAGTTATTTTTATTTTATACCTTATCACATGAATGTGAAAAATCCCTCAAAATGTCCCTGTCTTAAATCGGTGGTTCTTGAAATGGTTCTTCAGGTGACACCGTCACATGAACAACCATTTTAAGAACCAATGACCCAAGACTTGAGATTATAAAGTTTTTTTTAGTGATTATTTTCCATATATTTTCCATATATGGGCATCATACCCTTTTATGCCAAAATATGGTCATACAATGTCCATATTTGAGCATAAATATAACATTTTCGGGATTTTAATCCACAAGTTAAAAGTGGGTTCATTCATTAGTATACGACAAATTACATTCAGTATGAATAGGCATATTTGTACCCAAACAATCCACATAGTAAAATAAACAATGACAGTAAATGGCATGTATAATCTAATGTTTAGCAGTGCATAAACAAGTATCAATTTCTAATAAGAAAACTACATTTTGATTTCATATAAACGATTTCTAATGAGACTAAATTCAATATTAGAATAACAATTGAGATAAAGAATGTATTAAATATTTTTTTCCGGGCTCTTCTCAATTCATTTAAGATGTAAGATTCTTTTCAAAATGGTGGTCGAAAAACCTATTTAAGTTAAGGTTCTGCAGCAAATATGTGAAAATACTGTTTTTCCGATTGATTTCAATTAAATTTGGCTCAGACAAGTCAAGCATAAGCACAGATGCATTGCTGCACAAAATATTAGATCCAGATAGACCTCACCCCCCTTCTTACATAAAATTTAATACATAAAGCACACATGAATGCAAGACTGACCCAAGTCCACTGTCTAAAACGACACCTGAAAGCATTCCAAGCACAAATACTACAAAAAAATCATGTTTTATATGACAATTGGATTCATTAATCTACCCTGCGAGCCAAAGTGGCTAAACTTAAACATTAGACCTACTTTGAAGGGTTTTTTTTTTCGTTTTTCAGAAAATCTACTCCAGTGGACTTGGGTCACTCTTGCATTCCGATATTCATATATCAAACGATCCTCATTAAACCGGACCCTTTTGTAAAGAAGTGAGTCCAAATGATGCTTCTTATAATAATAAAACTATTTTTTTGTATAGCTATTTTCCATTTAGATCAAACCGCTCATGATTTGCTACAAGTAGATCGTCACAATCATTTCACTTCATTTAGGCGTTTTTGCGGCCTTTGCAAGCGCATATGCTATCGGTAGTTTGATTGTAATAGGTACCCTTTATGCTCTGATGGACACATCTTATGACAGTTTAAAGTGCAGGATGAAGACCGGAGCACCTAGAGAAAATCCTGCGGAAGTGAATACGGACTGAAAACCAAGTGCACATACAGCGCCGGGACCAGGGATCGAACCAACGACAGTCCTGGGCTCATTGGTGCAAGGCGAGGGAAGTACCGCTGCATTAACCCGCTCCCCCCTAAACATGCTACTTAAACCATTTCATTCAATGTTCACACTGTTACAACACCATTTGGAAATCTTAACAAATAAGATCAAGAAGAGTTTGAGGGTCTTTACCAAATGTGCCATAACTTTTGAAACAGAGATCTAAATTCCAAAACAAAAATCTGTGAAAAAAACAACACACAATAGCATATTCTATATATTATAAATTTCTTCTAAATTGTATTCTACTTTCTCGAGAGAAAAGTTCAAAGTTCGTTGCGTGATTATTTAGACTTTGTATTTGGGTGACCTCACCAGTTAACAATAGAATATTATGACAGATGATGTAACCTTAAAAGTACTCTTTATTTTATTGAATATTTTGGTGTTTAGGCGTCATTTTGTGGAATACGTACCTGACATAATGTAAGGACAAACGAAAACAAAAATTTGCAAGAATATAGCCCACGAAAATAATTGCATAGTTTACACGATTAAAATGAATCAAGATTTATAATTTTAGTACTTATCGGATTCAGATATCGAATTATGATTATTTCCTTCAGTTTTGCGTTCTTGTTCTTGTCACCACATTTAAGGTTTACCCACCTAAAAGGCTCTTGTTAAAAGATGACTTTTACCTTTAATTGAATTACTAAAAGAAAAATACAAGTCTTTTAAAGTGAAGTCCTATTCACACTTCAATAGTCCATTAGCCGTGAAATCTTGTACAAACATGAACAACTTAATAGACATGGCATTTAATGTGAAAATAAAGCGAGAAATCCCTTAAGTCATTTCGTGAGGTTTATAAAGCTCTGTGTACATTGCCTTGTTTATAAGACATACGAACATTACTTATTCCCCGTGCAATTTTATCGGCCATTTATTCTCTGCTATAACATTTTGATATCCGGATACAATGCAAACATTATATATATATGCAGATATAACTAACAAACGACTATTCTAAATGCCAATTTGAAGTTTTGTTTTCTGTTTTAACCACATAAATAGATATCAGTTTACATTTAATTTTTCATTTTTTCCTGTTAACTTTATTCTGCCTGTTATACTTTCGATCTTTTGAAAAGACTAGATTAGTACAAATAGTTCATATTTTGTTATTT
>JXSR01S005584.1:62140-77305 GCA_000969725.1 Ophiothrix spiculata | reverse complement strand
TGACATTTCAGCTTAATTCCATCGGGAATATACAAAATATTATACTTATAGTGAAACATGTCTTTTTAAAACACCATCTGGCGTTTGGCGTTTCTAATGAAGTTAAGTTTCAGTGGGTGTATAACGGTTGATTCACAGTCTTAGTAACTTTTGAAGTATGGAATTGGAATATAATTCGGATAATTTTTAGGATGTAAACAAGTCTAGTTACAACATCATTAAGACTAATTCATTAATCATTTCTGTTATCGAGGGTCTTAGCTAAAATTATGTAAAAGTACAATATCGAGACATATTTCCACAATATGAGCGTGAAATTGCAAATTTCAGATTGTAACTTGATGCAGTTTGGAAGTCTTTATATTTTTATCTTTTAAGTGATTTATGCAATATGTTATATTTTCCTTCTCTTTTTTATTGAGAGATCACGATTAAACACAATCAAGGGCATCAATTTTCATCAATCTGTTTTTCGTGTTGGATGATTATTAAGACAATAATTTATGTGCACCCTCTTTTTCGAAATCGGACGTGTTTATTTTTGGCCGAGGTAGCGAAGCCCCCGTCGAAAAGTAGCAAGGTACAAAACAAACATCGATACATTGAATACTTGGTGCAAATTTGTTATTATCATCATAAATAACGATAATTTTCTTTTAAACCCTTTCTGATTTTTCAACATTTTTTAGATAAAAACCAGTGAAAGTCATAGTTTCACTTAAATTTTGATAATCACGAAAATAGGCAGGAATTGTAAGACCTACTGAAGACTCTTTATGCTTGATTTCTCGTAGCCTTCTTTGAAACCCGGTGTAGCAGGAATGTAAGTCCTCCGTTCTTTTTGCTTGATTTTTCGTAGCCTTCTTTGAAACCCCCTGTAGCAGGAATGTAAGTCCTCCGTTCTTTTTGCTTGATTTTTCGTAGCCTTCTTTGAAACCCCCTGTAGCAGGAATGTAAGTCCTCCGTTCTTATTGTCCGGGTTGTACAGTAAAGTATAAGCGTACAACTCTCACGTAACATTAGTTTCACGCTTTACTCCATTATGGTCTATGGAAGGCGGACTACCATTTCAGGGGGACTATGATTCCTTTCACACCGACCGTTTGATAAAGAGACCTTTCATCATGATAGCAACCATTCTAATTTTTACATAAAGTGAATTTGAATATATCGATAACGCAAATAAGATGCACCTTACGTATATACAAAATAGTGAAATTAACTCAACAGATGATAATGGTATAAATTCAGAAATTAATTTGAAATGAGATACATCTTGCGTAAACACAATATCAAAATTGAGAAATAATGTCGCACCAAAAATATAATAGCGAAACAAATTCAACAGGTGTTTTCTTATGATCAAGGTATATGCTTTACTTTATTTAAATGAAACACACTGATTAAGAACAAATCCCGCACCATGAATATACAACGTTGCATCTGATATGAATAAGGCCATTTTCTTCTTCTGGAATTTCACAATGTAAGATGTCATGCCCTATGTGTACACGAGACTTAATTTAGAAATTATCAGTGCTTTCAGGAACATACGTGCAAATCCCTCCCTGGATTCTCTATACGGAGCTCTGTAAAACCCCTATATTTGCCTTAAGTGTATAGGTGTTATCCGTTGATATCAAAAGGCGAGATAGATGTTAAAACAACGCATTTGGTGCACTTTATTCGACACAAAAGGCTGTCTTAAAAAAGGGGGATGCACTCGAAATCGGAGGACTAGGGTTAAAAACTGAAAATAAAAAATTTAAATATGCAATAATATAAATCTCTGCCACCTTTTATTTATTTAATGGGTGTAATTCTCGATTCAAAACTTCAATGCTGAGATGCTTTCTTATTTGTATGTTTACAAAACAGGCTTAATCGTTATTTTGAAGGGAATTATTGTCATTCTCTGAAAATCTCACAATCTAAGATGTTATGCCCAGTATCTGCACAAGACTTGATTTTGAAATATATCAGTGCCCCCAGGAACACAGCTTTGCACAGTATTAGTCCCATACCCAATAAATATTATAAGTATGCAGTAATCAGCCGATTGACGCACATAAACAATACACGTATGACCATACGGGGAAACGTTTTTTTGAATATTATAACAATGTACTCAATATTGCTAAATACTCAAATAAACGTATGTTCATTCAAGGTTTGTCTATGTTTAACCATCGAAATTAGCGAAAAATAATACCAAAATCGCGAAAGATTCATACACAAAATATACCAATGCACAGTGATTTGGTCTTTATCAATTAATCCTAATCAATCATTACTAGTCTTTTGCACAATACAAAAACACCAGTGCACAATGTTGTATGGGATACGTTATGGGTCTCGTGACAGAGTCTGATTGCAAACTTACAGGGTGCACCAAAGTAACGTTTGTGACCGAAAAATTTCACTTTTAAATGGCCACAGAACCTAGCATAAACATTATATCAACGAGTTTGTTGTTGATAATGGTGCCTACAGTTCTCGTTAGCTCAGTCGGTTAGTTCTCGGACTGCTAAACATGTTAATCATGAGCTGTATTGATCGTTTCGCGTTCGAGTCCAGCTGGAGCTGAGTGTGCGAAAACTGTATATTCTATGAGGGTGTGAATTACTCAAGCTAGGGTTGCGCCAATTTATGTAGGCCGCAGTAATCCCTTTGGCCCCAGGGAGTCCAGGTAGTGATTTAACCCAATGATTAGAACAAATTGTATATGCTCTGTAAAGTGTGCTGAGGCCGCGTGGAATTACAAGTCAGGGGAGGCGTAGTGCACTATAAATCACCTGCAATTTATTACTGGTAAGATCAAGACATGCAGGTGTTTAAAGATTAAAATAATTGCCAAAATACTGAATAAAGTTCATATAACGTTCTGTAACGTTTGTGACCTCGCACAGAAATGGTTTTTTGCTCCAAATGATTTCAAAGTAAAAATTCTCTGACATCTTAGCGAATTTTTTATTGCGCTTTTCACAGATGATGGGTAGAATATTCTATCGTCAGGATTTCTTTTAATGTAATATTTTGTTTGGTAACGTCTGTAACGTTTGTGACATTTTGGTGTAACATCAACAGGTATCCGTTATTATAAAAGAATGCATTGGAATTATCAGATTAAAAGATAACAATGACTTGTTGCACTAAATATTAGGTAGCTCAAAAGAACCACTACACCATGTACACGCAATGCATTTTCGCTTAGTTGCACATGTACACGCGCGCTTTTGACATCTGCACCTTGCAGATTTGGTTTGAGGGAATAAATTGATTTCATTGATATAAATTGACCCTATGATTTTTTAAATTCGTTTCAATCGATGTAAGTTTATAACAAGATCCTTGTTTGGAATTAGGTGTTTATTGCACACAAACTTCATCCCCACCAAAAGAAAATATTTACGACGGATTACGAATGATTACATCTTGTCAATGGTGAATCAATGGTCTGTGCCTGTCGTGCGGAAATATTTTAGTACGGTTAATTAGTTTTCAATTGTTTCCCTAACAAATTTGTTGAGAAGAATTTGTAAACTAAACCTCCAACCAAAAGCCTGCTTTTTTAATTGTTCTCAACCAACAATTTGTTGACAAAAACGTTAACTACAGAATTGAACTGACAAATTGTGAAAATCCCACTTTGATATGGACAATTTCTATCGTCCTGGATGAGTATAGAGGGCGTATGAAATTGGAGCCATTGATGACGTCATCAGGAAAAAATCGTCAACCAGCGACCATTGAGAAATAGTAATCAAATGAGCTGTGAAATATATGGGGATAAAGTGTCAGGGGCCTGATAATACTTAGAAACTGACAAGATTGATTTCAATTATGCAAAAACATCAAACTCTACCACTTTTTATTTATTTTATGGGTGTAATCATCGATTTAAAATTACAATAGAAGCCTTTTTATTTGTATGTTTACAAAGTTCGTAAGTTAACAACAGATTTATTAAATACACAATCAAATGTAAATGTTTCGATCGTTTAGCAAGATTAAATCTTTAGACAACTATCTATTGGCAATTTTACAGCTTTTTAAAACGGCGTGACTACTACGTAAGCACTAAGATACTCTTTGACAAGTCCCATTACCATGTCAGTGACCATCTTAACCAACATGCCCATGATAGCACTTATGTCTGTAAGAGTTTTGATAATGACTGATGTCCATTATATCTCCCACGAGAGACTGAATAGACTTTGAAAATCTATTAATGGGATAACATGGTACAAAATTAGATCGGTGACATTTCACACATAATTAAAAGTGTGTTATGAATAAAACGTAACTATGGTAAGTCTATATAATAAAACAACCAAAACATGTATATATCTAAATATCGTAATCATAGGTAAGATCAATGATTAAATGTTCTGATATAGATGTAAATGTTTTACAGAATTTGAAGTTTTATATTGTTTTCTTTTTTAAAGTGATATACGAGGGTCATTCAAAAAGTTCTACCTGTTGTATCATAAATTTTGTTCTAATAACGGTAGATACTTGAAAATTGGCAAAAATATAGTTAAGAATGTGCCCTACATATTGTGCAACAATCATATTAATGTATTATCTAGATCTCTGTAAGTGTCATGAAAACCACAGGCGATTTCGTTACACCGGAAACGGTCAAAATATGTGCAACATTTTTAAAAGTGGCTCAAATACAGTAAACTAAAAAGGCCATAAGTATTGCAATAAAGTAAAAATATTATAAAACATAAGAATGAACATACAATTATGCCGGATGATTAACAAAAAGCTGACCCAAACTGCAAATAATGGTAATTCACAAGGATAACAATAATAGAAACAAATAGCCCCTCCAGCAATAATATTAAAATCACCAAAGACACAGTTTACGAAGAAATTGACCTGAATAAAACGAGATACAAAATGGCGGCATTATGAAGCTTTATTTTTGAATTTTTTTATGGTAGATACCAAGGGCAACTAAATTCAAGTTTTTGACTGAAAAATGTGGTGTAGTAGCTTTAACTGTTGCCTTTTTCATAAATGCGGACTTGGAAAAGTCAGGCTACAGAGAAACACACTATGCTAATATTTGTAAACCTGAGTGGGTACAAGACATCCTTTCAAATATTGGGATTCTGGGTAATTTCTGTCTGTAACAAGTTTACTTTATCAGTGACAAATGACTTGTTGGACTGTTATGTACATTTTCATATCAAATTTATTCTGTAACTTACATAACTTTTGGGTTTACATATAGTTTTTCATACATAAGCTGCACACATAATTTCAGGAGAAACGTCATTAGATATTTTACCGTTTCCGGTATATCCTAACCTTACTGTGATTTTTAGGTAACCTACAGAAATCTAGAAAAGATATTGATATGATTTTTACACCATGTGTAGATGACATCCTTAGTTATATTTGCGTCAATTTTAAAGTAGCTACCTTGACCAGAACAAAAGTTATGATACAACAGGTAGAACTTTTTTAATGACCCTCGTACATGTAGTACCTTTTAACAGCGAGGCAAATTCCACAAGTTCCACATCGTTTTCAGTGCAAAATTTGAAAAATATTAATTAATAATTTCCTAGGGTGAATGTGGACCATTCGTTTCGACTAAAACTTTTAACGCGAGTATCCCATAAAGTGTCAAAATGATATGTCCATGTATAAATGTTTTTAAGGAAATGTACGGGATTTTTTTTCTTCAAATAAATCATCTGGGATTCTTCTGTTTTGCATTAACTTCACGAGCAGTCAATATATGTAATGTTTCTTTAAGACTACAGTCCCTAAATGGGTGCCATTTTTGCCAACGGCAACTTTACTGCAACTTTTTACCTACTTACACATATCAGAATAATACAATTTTTGGCGTACATATGTAATAGAGTCTCTGGTTTATACACGAGGCTTCAGTAGTGATTTCACGTCCATTATCAAGGTCAAAATTACGTCCATAAACTACTTCGAAAAAATTATACCATTTTCGCCGAAACCTTAACATTTTATGATGTTCGAACGATTCGCCTGTTTTCAAATTTTGACAGATTGTAGGCTTGATATTTTTTATTGAATTACAAATAATATTTTATAAATTTGTTGTGTTGATTTTGAATGATAATGTAACAAACCCGCGTTGTTTTGCTCGAAAAACCGGGCGTGAATTATGACTCTGAGTTCGCCCTGTTCGAGCTGTGAATAGCCTGATTTTAGTTTCTACATTATCTACATTTTGTCTGATATACGCATTCGCATAATCCACTTACAAATCGAGCATTCCAATGAGGCAAAAATTGCAATTTTTATGTAAACAAAAGAAAAATACGGCATTCTAATGTTTATGTTTTAGATTTTAGTTCACCATCTCAACGCTGCCTTGATAGCTCTGAGCGCTCGCTTCGTAATGCATGACTTACCCCAGCCATAATCCATGGTTCGAGTCCCCGCAAAGGCAGTGGAAACTATTTTTCTTTTCATGATTAAAAAATAGCTAGGATTCACATTTTCCTGAGCATAGGGATTCCTCGTACCCTCAAGCACCCTAGGTGAATCCATTCCTAAAAAGGTATTGTCAATATAAAAAATTAATTTCTTGACTACTAGTACTCCTACTGTTGAAATTTGGATTATTGAAGAGCTTTATTGTTCTACCGGTTGCATTTTAGTGCACTAGTAAGGCAAAAACAAAAAACAAGTTTGTTTCCCGTGCGCCGCGCGCATTTCGTCTTGGCGTCATTATTTGCGCATTTCATTTTTTTATTTGATATTTTAGAAAACAAAAATCCAAATAGCAAATTTGATAAAAAGAACGGGGAAAATTGCAAAATGTTTACTAAAGAAGTGTTTTCTTTTCAACAAAAACTTGAAACTGGTTTCGTACTGAAAAAATCATCACCCATGCGGATTTTCGATCAAAATTTGCCTTAGCACCTCTTGAACAATAGAAAAAAAGAAAACAAAATCAAATAAAAAAACGCATTTCGCATTTAGGTTTTTGATCACCGACAGGAAACAAACTTGTTTTTTTGCCTAATATGTTGTTTACATTTGAATAACATTGCATTTATGATGTTCTCTAACTTGCTTCCATGTCCTTATTATAAGATGGGATTTGATATGTGGGTCAGTTTTAGTTTATTATATCTTTTTTTGGCGATACGGATAGATACAATCTTGCTCAATCAATAATTTTTTGTTTTTGTACTGTAAGATATTATATTTAAAGGATTAGTAGAATATAAATCCACCTAAATTCTAATTTGAGTAGTGAATAAAAGAAACATAAACATGTTTTTTTAGCTTTTATAAAGCGTCTTGACTTGTACTTAATATCATACTAGATAACACGAATTTATCAAATATCATTGTTTTATATTTTTCTCAATGAATCATGAAGCAGAATAAATTCCACAAAATATGAAACCAACTAGTTCAAGTATTTTAATATTCATAAAACGTCGGTGAGTTGAATTAATACAGCATGTAAAAGTTAAACACTTGCAGATGATAGACATCCTATACCTAATAAACTTGCAAAGGACGTATATGATTTCATGAACATAATCAATATTTTTTTTGTATATATGTGTTTGTTATAAACATGATATATATACTCTTTTCTAAATCAACTAGAGAAAAACTTTACATTGCAAAGTTTAAATGCAAGGCTTGTTACGCAAAACATGTTTTTTGCAAACATTTGAAATAATAACATTTGAATAATCTAATATTATCATTTTTTTAAAAGATTTATCTTCGACAGTAATTGATACAAATGGTAGCAATAAAAGTGCGTTTCAATTCCTAAATATATTGGGTTTTTTTTAAATCTTTACTCGTGCATTTAAGACAGAATGAACAGATTTATAGTGTTCAACTTAATTAACAGGTGCTAATAAAAGCAACTTTGAGATGTAAGGTAGCCAAAGAATTTAAAAATGGGGAACCGGTACTCTCAGCCATTTGATTTCACCGCTGTGTAAATCATATGGGACCACAGCCACCTTGACTTGTTGCTCATAGAGGTTAAGTAATATTGTACCTCCGGCATTTTATGGCTCCGCGTACCTCACTTCGAGAGTCTTCGCAACGGATTAGCGGCGTACTTTGATCAGAGCAAGTCGCAATGCGCGACTTGGAACGCATACACGGTTTGCGCGTGAAACAAAATGCACACGCTGTATATGCGTCAAGTGAAGATTTACGCGATCTGCCTAAATATCAGGCCAAACTCCGAATATATCCGGGTACAATAACTCTGCTCCATGAGCGACAAAAATGGCGGCGTATCCGCATTCCCTCAAAAAATTCGTTGAAAGTAGCAAGACATCCATGGAGTGACATATAGATATTTTACCGTTTCCGGTATATCCTAACCTTACTGTGATTTTTAGGTAACCTACAGAAATCTAGAAAAGATATTGATATGATTTTTACACCAAAACGAACACAATTTATAAGTATATACATATTAAAAATGAACAGCTCGGGTTATCAATTTACTCATTTATAAAACGGCGTTGTAGAGAGAGTTTCAAACAATTGTTTAAAAAACTGAACAATTGTTTTAAAACTTTGAAGAAAACTGTATAATGGGTTGATTAAACAAAAAAATATGCTAAAAACTTTTACAACTGAACAAACTGAGTTAGTCAAATCTTTCTTTCTTTTTGTATTTACTATGTAGGCACCTCTACATGGGTCCTATTTTACTACGCTCTCATCATTTTCTTCTTTGCGCATTATCTTGATGAGGTGGTTGAATAGATATATCGGTTACATCTTACTTAATGTAAATGACCACGCAATATTTGGAAATTCACTTAAACTCTAATTTACATGCAGACACATCAACTGTGAGGTATTTGTTTGCCTAGATTATTAGGCATGTATTTGTGATATCACGTTCTATCGATTGAGACGTTATTGTAATTGTCATTGTAAAATGAACTAGATAGGTCCCTAGATTGCTTATTCAGTATACAGGATTTTATAAGTGATTATGTTGGATCCGATTTAAATTTACTGCATATTTTGTATTGGACCCTAGCGGAACCTTACGAATGTCGACCGATAGGGTCTGTCTATACATGTAACTTGAACATATGACGTGGCAAACAAATCGAGTCAAATCAAATTTATATCGTTATATACTACAGTGTGTCCCAGAATGAAGTTATCAAGATTTTAATGCAACATAATTCAAAAACTAAATTATCCTAGACAATGAAACTTAGTGACAATCATTCTTGATGTCTTCACTTGCATTGGTGCAAACCTGAAGAAAATCCATTTCCTAATTTTCTAGAAGTGAGCGTTTGAAGCTCCAGAGGAATTTGGACACTTTTCCCAGTTTAGAGAGGTCGTAAAAATTCAGCGGTAATTCGCAGCGGAAGTATGCCAGCAAGGATGTCATCTTTGCCAACATTTCTGTTTATTTTTGCATGTTGCTTCTACTTGATGATGCCTTGGAGTCTTAGTAAAGGTTCAGCTGAATGTTGACTCGGCTTCTACCTTGGCGTCCAAACGCTTTTTTGCAGTTCCTTTAGTGATCTGATATCATAAGCTAAATATTTTGTGACATTTTTAAGATGGGCTACCCGTGTGGTGAGGACATCTGGATGCTGGAAATGTTAAATAAATCTTTCCATTGTTTCAATGATACCTGCACTTTCCAGGTATTGGTCAATCATGATCATACTCTTTTCTCCATTGACAAATTAGTTGTTATGTTTGCTTTGAATTACATTATTCCTACATCCACTGCAACCAGGGTACCAGTCCTTTAGCGTGCTTTCAAATGGCCCGCTAAATGATTTGCCTAAACGATTACACAATAAGATATATTAAATGATTTTTAAATATGAAAAGGAACCAGATTTAGGTTAGAATAATCTTGAAAACAAAGTCACTTCTTATTGAACAAATATTATCATGATTATGTCTGTAATGATGGCGTTCTTCGTTACATGTTTATGCTGCAAATCGCCATTGGAAATTTTAGAACTTACCCAAACTGGAAAAAGTGTCCAAACCTCTGAGGAGCTTCAAACGATCACTTACAGGAAACAAATCCATGGATTTTCTTTATTTTTGCACCACAGCAAGTCAAGACACCAGGCATGATTGTCACTAAGTTTCATTGTCTAGTATAATTTCTTTTTCTAATTGTGTGGCGTTGAAATCTTGATAACTTCATTCTGGGACACACTGTAGTATAACGAACTACTAAATATACTTATGAATACATAAATCAGGTTATTTTGCATTTAATCCTTTGTCCAATTCGCCTTCCTTTTATGAACGGATTACCTAATTGAGTTAGTTGCGTCTAGTAATAGTAGGTTGTGTTTGACCTGGTGCCTTGGTTGTCTTTGCTTCAGCTTTCTAGCACTTTAAGCAGCTCCTGTCAAAATCATTTTGCCTTTTATTTATACAATATAGGTAAAAATTTCTCTTAAAATAAAAAGACCGATGATAGATAATAAACGTTTGCTTTATATTAATTTTGCGACATTATATATTTGCAAATTTGGGAAATGTTTTTTTTTATAAAGATATGTGGGCAAAATGAAATGGAAAAGTCGCAAATCTACATTTTGAATAAATTGCATCTAAAGTATAATTCAGGGTGAAAAGTCAAATTTTATGACAAAAAACGCATTCATGCAGAAGTGTTTACCTATACCTAAAGTTTTGAAGGTCAGCTTTGCCGGGAAGTACAATTATTCACGGTTTATTGATTGCATATTGCTATTATACAATGTAGTAATCAGTGTCTTTGACATCGATTTGCAGCTAAGTTTTATTGCAATATATTAGGTGGACTGCTTTGGATTTCGATCTTTAAATGAAGAACGGAGAAAGAAAGAATGACATCATTATAATCGTTCAAATGCTGAGATACAGAGAATTGAAATATGCGACTTTCCTCTCATTTTGCTAGAGCACTCCTCATATATACATTTTACTTTAATTATGCTGATTAATACGCCTAATAAACCATTATGATATATGATATGGCTCTTAAACCAAAATGAGCGAAAAGTCTGACATTTCGAATAGGTTTTTTACTAATTTTTTACTCATATTCATGTTCTCAGATTTCTAAAGATATAATATGATATGTCATACGTTCCTTTTTATTTTCCATTTAAACATCAAAATACAAGGCACTCGGAAGATTAAATAGTAATTAGTCGAGATTCGAGTTTCAAATTGTCAAAAAACCGTGAATAATTACATATTCCTGCGTGATCAGTTTTCTCAAGTTTAGATATGGTTTAAGACAATATGCAAAAATGTGTTTTACATGAAAATAAAAAAGAAAAGAAAATTCACTACCATTTTTCACTTATCAACTTCTTCTTTGTGGTAAATGTAGTTCAATTATTTGCTTTTACGCAATTTACGTAATTGATGTTTTAAGTATCACCCTAGGTGAATTCGCTCCAAAAAAAAAGGCATTACCAATATGAAAGGTCTCTTGACTATTCTGCAAGGGAAATTTGGGATCGCTTGATGAGAATTAATGTTCTTCCCGAATGCATATTGGTGTACTAGTAATATATTGTTTAGGTTTGAATAAGATAGCTATTTATGTTGTACTCTATCTTACTTCATTTCCTTAGTTTAAGATGCTATTTAATATGTGGGTCAGTATCAGTTTATTGTACCTTTGCATCGGTGACACAAACAGATAAAATCTTGTTCAATTAATATTGTATTGTTTTTGTGCTTTAAGATATTGTAATTAACGGATTAGTAGGCTATTAGTTGACCTACATTCTAGTAAGTGTTATACAAGATATTTAAAAATTTTGAAGCGATATTAACTGTTACAGCAGTAATCTGCTTTACAATGCAACTTATGTGTTTCAAGAATTTGAAACTAGAATGAGTGATGTTTTACTGTCAATATACATATACCTTACTGTTAAAGAAGTTCATGTAGCTTTATGTAGTTCAGAGAACCTGACAAATTGTTAGCTATGAAGATTACATAATAATCAATCGCAAGATTCAAGAGGCCAATAAAAACGATTTTATGTTGTACTTTTTATAATTTGATCAACAGGTATCAGAAAATGTGTGCAAAGGGTCCTTTTAAGACAACTTTAAGCTCGTGATTTTGTCTACTTTTTCAAAATTGGTCGAATATGCGCAAACCTAAAATACTTAGAGGGATCACTGGGATAAATGTGTCAAAACGTTAAGATACTCATTGGCTACTGCATAAACATCATTTCAATTTTTGTGCACAAATAACCTCAAACAGCTGACATGGATATTTTCACAAATGCACATCAAACTTTTACATACATCATGTTTTTGTGTAAATATTTCAGGACTAATGGATCATTTACGTGAACTGGCACTCTATTTTAGGATTTTACTTGTTCTTTTATAAAGTGAATTAAATTGGGAAAAGTCTTAACAAGTTGTAAAAACAATAACCTTTTCCGTAGTTATATACACATTAAGTGCATTGTAATTTAAAGAGGAAATAACAACTCTCCATGAATCCTGTGAATAGCTGAATCCATTTTGCGATTGTGCAGTAAAAGAAAACACAACAAAAGTAAATTAAAGGAGAGGGGTCTTTTCATAAGTTGCATAAACAAAAACCTTGTATGTAGTCATATAGCGAAAATATCAGCTCTTCATAATGGTGTGAACAACAGAATTGGTTTTCATTGTTCCATATCCAAGTGTTTTGCGATTAATAATAAATGAAACATAAAAAAAATGAAATTGTGAACAAACAAAATCGAAAATGTTTGTTACAAGGGGGCTGGCATTTTCTTCGGAAGGGGTGGGTTCCTGATATACTAGGGGTCATAGTTGTTGTTGTTGGTTTTTTTTTTTGACATGGATTTCAGCAAATATTGAATACATAATACGATTTTTTTGCAGTGTGAGATGAACAGTTAAGTCTTTTACATACAAAATATATCTATACAAAAGTCTCCCCAGCGAATAACCACATTTTTAAAGAAAAAATCAGATTCTTATTTTCAAAGAAAAAAGTGTATGTGTCTCCATTCATATGAGCGTTTTCTGTCAAAGCATGAGAAAATATAAAGTCATATTTTACTACATTTCTGAATATTAAATAGGTTAATGTGGGCTTAATTCAAATAATACATATTGCTCTAATAATATTGTGCATTTACACTGTTTTTGAGAAAAAAACTTTTTTTCTTTGAGGAAAGTGTCTCAAATGATGAAAGTGATGAAAAAAAAATTTCTGAGAAAAAATCAGTGAGAAACTCTTGGTGACGTAAAACTTAATCTGGAAAATTTAAAATTATTAGAAAATTGTATGATTTGAAAAACACAGCTTTCCTACTTAAGTTACGTGGCACACGTAACTTATTTAGTTCTTGACGTTTTATATTTCTTTCTTCTTTCTTTCTTCTTTCTTCTAACACTTTCTTTCAACTCCAAAACATTTGATCAGATTTCAACCAAACTTGGCAGGAATGTTGATCTGGTCAATATTCATCAATCTATTACTTTTTGGCTGGTTCCCTGCTTGCTTCTCTGGTTCCCGGCGTGTTTTGGCCCCACACGAAAAATGTTTCAACTTGGACACAGTTGGTCGAATTCCAACCAAACTTAGCAGGAATGTTGGTCTGGAAAGTCATTCATCTATTAATTTTTGGCTGGTTCACTGTTTCCATCTTTGGTTCACAGCGGGTTTTTTTTGGCTCCACACAATAAGGTCTTATTTTCAACTTTGTCCAATTTCAAAGGTTAAGATGTCAAATTGTTTGTGTTTGACCACAGATCAGAAGTGTCAATGGTAAACCTAACGTCCGACCTTATCTAGGGGGTCAAAGGTCGCAAGAAAGATCAATAGAGGGTCAAATTTTCAACTTTGTCCGATTTCAAAGTTTAAGGTGTAAAACTGTTTGTCTTGAATCAGCAATCGAAAATGTCCATGGTCATGGTAACCCTGTCCTCCAACCCTTCCTTGGGGGTCAAAGGTTAAAAGAATGGTCAATGGAAAGGTCAAATTATCAACTTTGTCCAATTTCAAAGTTCAAGGTGTCAAATTGGTCAAGACGACCAACGATCAAAAAGTCTTAATGGTGACCCCGTTGGCCGACCTTTCCTTCGGGGTCAAAGGTCAAAAGAAAGGTCAAATTTCAACTTTGTCCGATTTTAAAGGTTAAGAAGTCAAATTGTTTGTCTTGGACCAACGATCTAAAGTGTCAATAGTAACTTCGTTGTCCGACCTGTCAAAGGTCAAATGAAAGGTTAAATTCTCAATTTAGTCCGATTTCAAAGATTAAGGGGTCAAATTGCTTGTCTTGGACCAGCGATCAATATCGTCAGTAGTTACCCCGTTTTCCGACTTTTCCCTGGGTATGTGGGGGTCAAAGGTCAAAAGAGAGGTCAATTATTCAACTTTCTCCGATTTATATCGTTGCCATGGCAACCGGTAACCAACCATTCAGGTAATTTCTCTATGATTCAAAATTGGAAACTTAGAGGTGTCAAATTGATCGTCTTGGACCATTTCATGATTGTCATATATTTATCAACATCAAACGATCAAAACCTCACCCACGTAACTTAGGGGCACAATCAATATAGAGACGAGCGATCGCTCGGGCCGCCCGAGCCATGAAGCCAAGTAATTGATCGTCTTATCTTTGCATTTCGCTCATCTGTGGCAACAAATTTAGTAATATAATGGTGAATAATATCAATACGTACCAAACTATCTAATCTATAATGATTGCTCGACCTAGGTATTGACTTGGCTTTGGTCAAGAATATCGGCTCGTCCTTGCTCGGCTCGGGTGAGTTGCTCGGGTCTAAATTGATTATATCCCTTACTCGTGTCCTTCCCAAAGGGCACACGCTTCAGTAATTTTCTTTTCTTTTTAAACTGTTTCGAGTTTTATATGCTTAGAATCAAATGCTTATCCGAACCACGTCCAAATACTGCGGTATAATAATTTGTCATGTCCAATTGTAACTTTTTGTTGCTGTAGCTGCATATCCAATAGTACTTATTCAGTTACTAAACACTCTGGGGCTTTAAGGAAAATCATTTTTTGTTGGCAATATGTTCACATGCTTTATTTATAACCTTAATCAGCTTCCCTAAAACGAAAATGTGTTGATTTCTCGCCCAATATCAGAGAC
>JXSR01S005584.1:40959-55368 GCA_000969725.1 Ophiothrix spiculata | reverse complement strand
TGATCGTTACCACTTACTTGTAACATTTGGGGTTCCCTCTACATATTTAAAATGAAACAGAAAGAAATGAAAGAAAAATCAACTTAAAGCTACCCAAAAAATTAAAAATACCAAGACCCCAATTTTCTTACAAAATGGCTTCCATCTAATTATTGCAGGTTTTTTTGACTCGCGTGGTATATTGATAGTTACCACTTATTTGTAACATTTGGGGTTCCCTCTACATATTTAAAATGAAACAAAAAGAAATGAAAGAAAAATCAACTTAAAGCTACCCTGAGAGTTAAAAATACCCCGACCACAATTACTCAGCTTTTTGGGCTACTTTGGTCAGTCCTAAATGGGGTACAGGGCTAAAATATTAAATGCAGTGCACGTGGTATTAACGTTGAAATTCGTGACACTTGGCCTCTTGCTACAGCAAATAAACAACATTCCCATTCACAAAGATTTAATTTTGTTTTACAAAGAACCTTTTTTAAATCCCTTTTTTGGTCAAAAAAAAAATCTTCACCAATTTCAAGGACATTTGGCCAGAGATATATCATTATTTTCTTCAATCTTATATATAAATAATATTCATTTGTTAAGAAAATGACACCAAATATGACCAAAGAAAATACTGCTATTCTGAAATGTAAACATTTAAATAAAAAGGCATTACTGACCAAAGTTGCCTGGCTGTCCAGTGTTTCCCCAGTTTACGTTTCAAATCTATGTTTCGTAAATGTGGAATGGCTTTGTAAGGTCATTTCCCTTCTTCTTATCAAACTCTTTGTTGTTTCTCATATAGATAGAGTAGGACAAGGAATTTGAAGGGGGGGGGGGGTAAACAACATAATGATGATGGTTTTGAATAAGGTTTCCCGTCTTCCTTGGGCCTATACTATCAAATAACGTGCAATTTCTAATTTTCCCCTATTTAATTGCCTCTAGAAGAATGCTATGGTACTTAGCAGTGCAAAGGTGGTGTAATGTAAGCGGAAAAAGCGCAAAACTGTTCTCATCTAACACAAAATGATGAGAAAAGTACATCTTGATCCATAATATTTCGAGATACGGGACGTTGAAGGTATTGACGCCCCCCCCCCTCCCATTATTGAAGTCGAATAGGTATTATCAGAACTTCACACTCATTTGGCAGGAAAGCCTTAAAATTTCAATCAATGGCATCGGAGGAAATTTAAATAAATGTAATTAGAATGAAATATTAACCAAACGTACAGTCCTTTCATATTTTGCAGTTCTCATTTAGGAGAACAAAACCGGTTGCACATAATTCAATCGTCATGTTTGACGATTGAATGCATCATTTTTGAAAATTCAACGTGTGCAATGAGCTTTGGTAATTATTTTTTGGTATATTATTAAGTTTAGTAAGTGTATTGATTGTTAACATTCAGCAGAAAAGAAAGACATTGCTTGACGATTTGAAACTTGAAAGGAAATGTAACTTGGTATTTCCGATTCATTAGCATCAACTCAACTATTAACGTTTTAATAGCTCATTTGAGCTATTCGTTAAACAAACAAACATTAATGCTTTACTGAAAAAATGGGTTACAATTTCATTTTCTTTTTCCCTTCGTTTCATTTACTTGAGTAATACGTTGCATGACTAAATATTTCGTCTGAATTGCAATCATTGTTTTCAACCAGATACTTAGATTGTCTTGGCCACTAAATATTCGCAACTTTCCTACCTGTATATCTTGGTGTAGTCTTCATGGTTTAATTTCCAGTTGTCAGTTGTTTGCGTTTTTATGCAACGGGAAAAAAATCAAGGGGATGCAACCCTGGTAGACAAGACGTATTCAAACTATATATAACGAACAATAGAAAGGCGTACAACTCACACTCAGTTGGGACCCATAATCACCAAAAAATTGTGTGTAAAGGGTTAAAGTCGCAATTTTGAAATATACACAAAATACCTGCATGCTTTGAAGCGAAAGCTTACAGGACAATTTTGTAATACCAATAGCCTTCTTTTTAAGCAAATAACTCAGCAAAGAATTGGTATTTAGAACTATAATTGCCACATTATGAATTTTGAACTATATATTTTGCACGTAAAATCACAATTTTCAGGGCATTGCGTCTTCAATCAGGTATAGCATTTTGCAAGGTGATAGGGTAACAAATTCAACAACATTATTTTTTATTATATTTCCTTTAAATCGATATCAACTATGACACACTTCTGCCTCTTAAATATCAGGTTCCCCAACTCCCATCCACAAAATTTTGAATTTTGACCTATTTCTAACAAAAAAATAACGATTTTTAGGTCATAATGTCTCTAATTAGATACAATTTTTGAAAGGTGATAGAGTAACAAAATAAACTAATCACCCAGTGTCTTAAATCACATTTTTCCTTAATGTCAAATACGACATATTTTATGCATAACTTAGGGTTAATGACCCCGAAAATAAGGTTCCCCATCCACTACCCTTCCTTACTTTTTTCTGTAAATATTTACACCTATTATACCTACCATTATCAGTTGAAATCAGCCTCTTTGTAATTTTTCAAGAAAAACCCTAAATTAAAGATATGTGACAAAACCTCGCCTCTTTTCTAGCTAAATAAAATGCAGAGTACAACATAAACATATACTGAAAATTTCACTTGATTCTAACCGTTCATTATAAACTTACAAGCTTTCAGCAATTTGAACTTTTTGTCGGGGCCCAGACAATAATCAGAAAATGACACAGTTTCTCTTTTTTCTCAGAAATGCAAGCACATATATAAAAGAATGGTTTTGGCATTGTAACATAATACCAGTTGATGATTCTTATAAGCTAAAGAACTTGATTTTGACAGAGGTAACCTTGAGGGTGAAAAGTTGACCATTAATTGCCCCTTTAGAGATACTATCTAGGGAAGTCCCACCAAAAGTTTGCTGTTTTGAATACTATTGAATGACCAGCAAGAGCTTCTTATTAGTCTGTCCGTTTGTCCTTGGTCTTTTAATTTGATTTTTGACGCCAACCCTCGCGGTCAAAACTGAGTAAACAAACAATAACTTAATTTTAAATATTGTATTCTCCACTGCTTTCGGCTACGATTATTCTATATACATAATACATTTTTCTTCTCTTGTTATACATATAAACTTGATCCGTTGGTCAAATGACATCCTTATTTATATAGGTATCTTCTGTTATATGAATATAAAAAAGAGGTAATCAAGGCCAAAAGACCTCAGGAGAAGTGATATAAACCAGAATAGTAATTAAACACGACCACTGAGAGCATATCTACACAAAATCAAATCAACAACATGTCCGATATGATTATAGTCTATTTCCACGGTAATAGGTTTTATATAATTCATCTTATTGTGATATGATCGTTCTTAATGGTTTAATTTCTTGATCAAAAGGTCAATCAAAGTCAGTGTATTCTTAACCTACATTGTTAAAGTTCATGAGAATCTAAAACTTCATTATATTAGAAACAGACTAAACTAAGAACTTAGAAGCATAGCCATCCATGCTGCGACTTTTTGCCGTAAATAACTCAATGTTTGTAGTCATTGACATTTTCGTTTGTTTTCAGAGACTCTAACATTTAAGAGACTTTAAGATCTATCCAACGTATCGTTCGCGGTAATAATAGCTACATTGTTAAAAATTACCGTATTTGTTCATCTGTAAATTTACGCAAACCGTCATTTTATTGAAGGAATATCAACTTTACTCATGATGATTAAAGCTTATTTTGTTTTCCATCATTCATTTTCTTAAGGTATTGAACATTTTGTTAAAGATGCCGTCACCGTAAGAGAAAAAAGTTTGTTAACGTTTTAGTGAATTTTCATATCCACTAGAGTAGAGATCAGTGCTTGTTTCTTATGACAGTGAGAGCAAATGGTAAATTTTGAGATATTTGATCATACTGATGGATTTTACCAAGTTTATTGAAGACATATCGACACAAGCTTTCTCTAACAAGTACCGGCTTCTAACATTACAATGTAAAGTGCTGTTTACTAATGTTTGTCATGTAATCAAAACCACGCGAACATGCTTTTAAACTTAATCACAACATTAATATACATTTTCATGATCACGTTTTTGAAATCATACAATCTTTTGTAATACATGCATGGGGACTCTGTTATAGGATATTCATCAACTTCTTTTCATATTATATACAACAGCGTTTCATAATATTTTCAAATTCATTAACATTGAAAAGATGCTGATATCGGATGAATATTTACGAATATCTGGTTGTCTGCTTAAATGCTGTGTTCAATTCCCCTTCCTTCAATATTCTAAAGTGAAAAAAAATATTCATGAAACACAAATTTCGTCACTACTATCAAGCAAAAGTAATTTGTCAGATGCATTAATTCAAATCGTTTTCACAAAGTAATAATTAATAGCTTGGCATTGTTTAAAAACAAACGTTGAATCAATTTTAAATTCATGTTTATTCAGCAAAACAATTTGAAGATTGTTATATAACGAACTACTAAATATACTTATGAATACATAAATCGGCTTATTTTGCATTTAATCCTATGTCCAATTCGCCTTCCTTTTACGAACGGATTACCTAATTGAGTTAGTTACGTCTAATAGAAGGTTGTGTTTGACCTGGTGCCTTGATTGTCTTTGCTTCAGCTTTTTAGTAGCTCCTGTCAACATTAGTTTGCCTTTTATTACAATATAGGTAAAAATTTCTCTTAAAATAAGAAAGCCGATGATAGATAATAAACGTTTGCTTTATATTAGTTTTGCGACATTATATATTTGCAAAAAAAATAAAGGGAAGTGTTTTTTATACAGATATGTGGGCTGCTCTGGCAAAATGAAATGGAAAAGTCGCATATCAACATTTTGAATAAATGGCATCTACAGTGTAACTCAAGGTGGAAAGTCAAATTTTATGACAAAAAACGCATTCATGCAGAAGTGTTTACCTATACCGAAAGTTTTTAAAATTCAACTTTGCCGGGAAATGCAATTATTAACGGTTAATTGATTGCATGTTGCTATTATACACTGTAGTAATCAGTATCTTTGATATCGATTTGCAGCTAAGTTTTATTGCAATATATTAGGTGGATTGCTTTGGATTTCGATATTTAAATGAAGAATGGAGAAAGAAAGGGTGACATCATGATAATAATAGTTCAAAAACTGAGATTACAGAGACTTGAAATATGTCATAAACTCAATTTTGAAATTTGCGACTTTCCTCTAATTTTGCTGGAGCACTCCTCATATACATATTTTACTTTAATTATGCTGATTAATACACCTAATAAACCATTATGATACATGATATGGCTCTTAAACCAAAATAAGCGAAAGTCTGAAATTTCGAATAGGTTTTTTATTCATTTTTTGGAATATTCATGTTCTCAGCTTTCTAAAGATATAATATGATATGTCATACGTTCCTTTTTATTTTCCATTTAAAAATCAAAATACAAGGCACTCGACGTATTAAATAGTAAAAAGTCAAGTTTCGAGTTTTGAATTGTCAATAAATCGTGAATAATAACATATCCCTGCGTGATTAGTTTTCTCAAGTTTAGATATGGTTTAAGATAATATGCAAAAATTTGTTTTACATGAAAATAAAAAAGAAAAGAAAATTCACTACCATTTTTCATTTATCAACTTCTTCTTTGTGGTAAATGTAGTTCAATTTACTTTGCATTAACTCGTGCACTCAATTTACGTAATTGGTGTTGTTAGTATCACCCTAGGTGAATTCGTTAAAAAAAAGGCATTACCAATATGAAAGCTCTCTTGACTATTCTGCTAGGGAAATTTGGGATTGCTTGATGAGAATTGATGTTCTTCCCGAATGCATATCGGTGCACTAGTAATATATTGTGTAGGTTTAAATAAGATAGCATTTTATGTTGTACTCTATCTTACTTCATTTCCTTAGTTTAAGATGTTATTTAATATGTGGGTCAGTATCAGTTTATTATACCTTTGCATCGGTGACACAAACAGATAAAATCTTGTTCAATTAATATTGTAGTGTTTTTGTGCTGTAAGATATTGTAATTAACGGATTAGTAGGCTATTAGTTGACCTACATTCTAGTAAGTGTTATACAAGAAATTTAAATATTTTGAAGCGATATTAACTGTAACAGCAGTAATCCGCTTTACGATGCAACTTATGTGTTTCAAGAATCGGAAACTAGAATGAATGATGTTTTACTGTCAATACAGCTTACTGTTAAAGACGTTTATGTAGCTTTATGTAGTTCAGAGAACCTGACAAATCGTTAGCTATGAACATTACATAATAATCAGTGGCGAGATTAAAGAGGCCAATAAAAACAATTTTGTGGTGTACCTAAAGAATTTGATCAACAGGTTTCAGAAAATGTGTGCAAAAGGTCCTTTTTAGACAACTTTTAGCTCATGATTTTGTCTACTTTGTCAAAATTGGTCGAATTGGCACAAACCTAAAATACTTAGAGTGATCACTGGGATGAATGTTTCAAAACATTAAGATACTCATTGGCTTCTGCATAAACATCATATCAATTTTTGTGCACAAATAACCTCAACAAGCTGGCATGGATGTTTTCACAAATGCATATCAAACTTTTACATACATCATGTTTGTATAAATATTTCAGGACTAATTGATCATTTACGTGCACTGGCACTCTATTTTAGTATTTTACTTGTTCTTTTATAAAGTGAATTAAATTGGGAAAAGTCTTAACAAGTTGTAAAAACAATAACCTTTTCCGTAGTTATATACACAATAAAGTGCATTGAAATTTAAAGAGGAAATAACAACACTCCATGAATCGTGTGAATAGCTGAATTATTTTGCATCCATTTTGCAATTGTGCAGTAAAAGAAAATACAACAAAAGTAAATTAAAAGAAAGGGGGTCTTTTCATGAGTTGCATAAACAAAAACCTTTTAGGTAGTCATATATACTAAGCAAAAATCCTAGCTCTTAATGAATGGTTTGAAAAACAGAATTGGTTTTCATTGTTCCATATCCAAGTATTATTAATTGAAACATAAAAAATAAAATGTGAACAAACAAAAGCGAAAATGTTAGTTACAAGGAGGCTGGCATATTCTTTAGAAGGGGTGGGTTGCAAATATACTAGGGGTCATAGTTTTTTGACATGGATTTCAGCAAATGTTGAATACATAAGACGATTTTTTTTGCACTGTGAGATGAGCAGTTAAGTCTTTCACATACAAGATATATCTATACAAAAGGCTCCACCGCGAATAACTAAATTCTTGAAGAAAAAATAAGATTCTTATTTTCAAAGAAAAAAGTGTATGTGTCTTCATTCATATAAGCGTTTTCTTTCAAAGCATGAGAAAATATAGCATAATATTTTACTACACTTCTGAATATTAAATAGGTTAACGTGGGCTTAATTCAAATAAAACGGTATATATTGTTCTAATAATATTGTGGATTTACACTGTTTTTTTAGAAAAAACACACCTTTATTTATTTGAGGAAAGTGTCTGAACTCAGTTATAAAAAGTGTTTTTCTGAGAAAAATTCAGTGAGAAAATCTTGGTGACGTAAGATTTAATCTGACAAATTTAAAATTATCAGAAAATTGTATGATTTTGAAAAACGCAGCTTTCCCGCTTGTTTCTTTTCTTCATTGTTTCGAGTTTTCTATGCTTAGAATCAAATGCTTATCCGAAACACGTCCAAAAACTGTGGTATAATGATTTTTCATGTCCAATTTTAACTTTTTGACATATTAACTCTGCATGCTGTAGCTGCATATCCAAAATGTACTTATTCAGTTACTAAAAACCTCTGGGGCTATAAGGAAAATCATTTGTTGTTGGCAATATGTTAACATGCTTTATTTATAACCTTAATCAGCTTCCATAAAACGAAAATGTGTTGATTTCTCGCCCAATATCACACCTTCCAATAGTTCCTGAACTTCACACCTATCAAGCCTTTCAGTATGTTTACAGGAGAACGAAATACTGACGCTACACTCAGAACCAAAATCATTATCTTAATATGATGATTATTATCCATCCAATAGAAAATTAACACACACAAAAAAAAAAACAACAACAACAACAACAACAACAACAACAAAACCAATTTGCAAATCGCAATCGCTTTACTTCAATTGTGAGAGATGTATTTACACTTTCTACTTTATGTTTATAAACAAAATATTTTGAAAACAAGAAAATTATAGCATTTGTATTTTGATCAACCTTATTTTTCTATCATTCAGTTTGCCGTGCAAGATACGACCTTTTCTTGTTTAATTTTTATTCACGTCATTAATATATCTTTATTGGCCGTCAAATGTCATTGATCTAATGTAATACCATGTTATCCCACTAATAGATTTGCAAAACCTTTTCAGCCTCTCGCGGGAGATATAATGGACAGTCGTTATCAAAACTTTTTATAGACATGAGTGCTATCATGTGCTGCTTGTTAAGATGGTCATAGCATGCTAATGGGTCTCATCAGAGTGTAGCTTGATGGCTAAAAGGTGCACATCGTACTACTATAAAATGGTTACTTGACCATTAGAAAATTATCTTACATTTTATGAAAGCACGAACAACAATTTTAATATTTAATGAGCAACAGAATCAAGATTTTAACTTCTAAGTAGCACGGTTGTGGTAACTATTATGTATAAATAACCTGCGTGGTAGCGCAATAAATACTATTATAATATGTATTATATATTATATTATTGACAGGCTAGTAGTGAAGGTATGTTATTGTGTACACTCTTAAAAAGAAAGGTTCAAATTGATCCGATAAAGTATCAAATATGAGTTAACCCTTTTCCGGATCAATTTTGATCAAAATTCTCCTCAAATTTGATCCTTTTCGGATCAAAAAAGAGTGTGTTTGATCCGAAAAGGATCATATTTGAGAAGAATTTGGATCAAAATTGATCCGGAAAAGGGTAAGCTTATATTTGATACTTTATCGGATCAATTTGATCCTTTCTTTTTAAGAGTGTAGTTTGAAAACTATTTAAATAGGTAGATAACAGTAAAACTAATTACACTAGAGGTTAAAGGGTGATATAAGGTTTAACGCTAAGCCCCAAATCCAATTATTTCATCAACCACCCTGTGTCGATTTGAACATATGAAGTACATAGCTAAATACAGCGTAATGGTATTATCCAGGTTCGACCCAGTTTACTGATATTATTGACACGTTAGTTGTTCATCAAATAAATCGAACACAAGAAATTTGTAAAAACATGTACACTTTGCAACATATAAAAACCATAGGCACATAACATTTTCATATAAAGTTAGAAATAAAACCATGCAGTAGTATTTACATTTGCATTTATTTGGTTAAGACTTGTAAAATTCATATTGTAGTTTATGGTTTTATTATCACCAAAATCTATAATGTTTATATATATATCATTGCGTGGTCGTCATGATGCATGGATGTAAAAATGTTGTACTTAATTTTAGCTTGTTTTGAAAGTTTATGTTAATGATGTTGTTTTATAAGCGCTTTATGATATATAGTCGTATACTTTTAATCATGTAAAAAAAAAAAAATACATTATGCATGTTTGATGTATTATCATGACTATGTTTTATATTTCGGTGCGAGATTCTAATGATGTGCAATGTGGTATTGTTTTGATATGGTGTTATAAGCTCATTTTGTATACATATTTTTAATCATGTTTAAAATTTTTACTTTAAGTATGTTTGATGTATTATTACGATAATGTTTTTTATATGCAGGGCCCCGAGGAAGAACAGTGTTCAGCTGAATCGGGATACCCTGTTGAAAGATAATAAATAATAATTGTCGTACGGACAAACAAACTTTGCATAGAGATTTAGACAGGCATGCACTTTATGTGAGCAATTGGGTCCAGAAAAATCGACCTGATTTTATCATTTGGGTAAAATGGCCGCCAAAATACTGCATTTTCGTTATAATTGTTTAATCCCAGCTTCTGCGTATACTCATTGAGTTATAACAAATGTATTTTGTTCGTAAACTAAATAGACTCAAAATGATCGCAAAAATACTCCATAAAGTAGACGAATTCGGTAGCCATATTTAGCCACAGTTTGGGTACCCTTTGAAGCTTAAGCCTGTGAATAAACAACCTTGCTTCAAATGTCTCTGTTGTGGCAAATAAAATATAATTTTCGTAAGATATAGAAGAATAGAACACAATGTTATGCAATTATGACAATAATTTTGATTATTCTTTTTAAAGATTATGTCATACGTATCTGGCATTTTTTCTACCATTTTCTCTTTCATGAAATAAATCGCTCAGTGCTCAATAAAACTATGTTATTTAAGGAACAGTCGTCAACGCTATTAGAATTCACGAATCAACACGTAATCAGTTGACAAAATATCTCCATTATGTTGCAATAAAGCTAATATAAGATGACCTACTTGTCTTAAACATATTTACCTTAACATATATAGAATATCTATCCTGCTATCCATATTAAGCAATGTAATACTACATCTCGTATAAGCTCACAGGTAATTAAATAGTCTACAAATCTAAAGTGGCAGGAGTTGCCAAGAGGCCCTATCTCAGGTTCGGATCAAAAAAGAGTGAGTTTGATCCGAAAAGGATCATATTTGAGGAGAATTTGGATCAAAATTGATCCGGAAAAGGGTAAGCTTATATTTGATACTTTATCGGATCAATTTGATCCTTTCTTTTTAAGAGTGTAGTTTGAAAACTATTTAAATAGGTAGATAACAGTAAAACTAATTACACTAGAGGTTAAAGGGTGATATAAGGTTTAACGCTAAGCCCCAAATCCAATTATTTCATCAACCACCCTTAGTCGATTTGAACATATGAAGTACATAGCTAAATACAGCGTAATGGTATTATCCAGGTTCGACCCAGTTTACTGATATTATTGACACGTTAGTTGTTCATCAAATAAATCGAACACAAGAAATTTGTAAAAACATGTACACTTTGCAACATATAAAAACCATAGGCACATAACATTTTCATATAAAGTTAGAAATAAAACCATGCAGTAGTATTTACATTTGCATTTATTTGGTTAAGACTTGTAAAATTCATATTGTAGTTTATGGTTTTATTATCACCAAAATCTATAATGTTTATATATATATCATTGCGTGGTCGTCATGATGCATGGATGTAAAAATGTTGTACTAAATTTTAGCTTGTTTTGAAAGTTTATGTTAATGATGTTGTTTTATAAGCGCTTTATGATATATAGTCGTATACTTTTAATCATGTAAAAAAAAAGAAAATACATTATGCATGTTTGATGTATTATCATGACTATGTTTTATATTTCGGTGCGAGATTCTAATGATGTGCAATGTGGTATTGTTTTGATATGGTGTTATAAGCTCATTTGTATACATATTTTTAATCATGTTTAAAATTTTTACTTTAAGTATGTTTGATGTATTATTACGATAATGTTTTTTATATGCAGGGCCCCGAGGAAGAACAGTGTTCAGCTGAATCGGGATACCCTGTTGAAAAATAATAAATAATAATTGTCGTACGGACAAACAAACTTTGCATAGAGATTTAGACAGGCATGCACTTTATGTGAGCAATTGGGTCCAGAAAAATCGACCTGATTTTATCATTTGGGTAAAATGGCCGCCAAAATACTGCATTTTTGTTATAATTGTTTAATCCCAGCTTGTACGTATACTCATTGAGTTATAACAAATGTATTTTGTTCGTAAACCAAATAGACTCAAAATGATCGCAAAAATACTCCATGAAGTAAACTTATTCGGTAGCCATATTTAGCCACAGTTTGGGTACCCCTTTGAAGCTTAAGCCTTTGATTAAACAACCTTGCTTCATATGTCTCTGTTGTGGCAAATCAAATATAATTTTCGTAAGATATAGAAGAATTAATAGAACACAATGTTATGCAAATATAAAAATCATTTTTATCATTCTCTTTTAGTTTATGATATGCGTCTCTGGCATTTTTTCTACAACTTTCTCTTTCCTAAAATGAATCGCTTAATAAAAGTATTATTATTTAAGTAAGAGTCGTCAACGCTATTAGAATTCACGAATCAACACGTAATCAATTGACAAAATATCTCCACTAAGTTGCAATTTAGCTAATATACGATGACCTACTTGTCTTAAACATGGTTACCTTAACACACATAGAACATCTATCCTGCTATCCATATTAAGCAATGTAATACTAACATCTCGTATAAGCTCACAGGTAATTAAATAGTTTACAAATCTAAAGTGGCAGGAGTTGCCAAGAGGCCTTTCATCATGAAGGCAACTATCTCAGGATTTACCTAGGGTGCTTTTGAAAACACCAATTACGCAAATAAGATACATCTGTCGTAAACACAATTAAACACGCAAAAGTGAAAGTAAGGAACATTACCTTTTGTCGAAGTAAGTACATTTTAAAAGTTAAATAAATGAATAAACATCTAAAATATAGCTTTTTGTCCTAAACAGAAATAAACGATATATTGAGGCGCAACTCATCAAATTCCTTATGCTTACGATTGGGTAATCGAAATTTCTAAAATGTGCAATGATACATCCTATAACACGATGGAGTAAACATCTTCACGAGTTGTTCGTGAAAGATTTAAAAAATCTATATAATCACGATTTTAGCCTCCGCCCTTTCGACTGGAGGCTTTATCATATAAAACATGGTTAGCTGCTTCTCCCGTAAAATTTGATTGTAGTCTTATATAGTAAGCAGTGTGTCATACATGACATGTATCTGATATGAAATAGTCATTTCTTTCGAAATTTGTACAATTTAATGTTTTCTGTCCGTTTTCTACCAACAAATGTCAGGAACATTTAATACCATATCAGCACTAATATTTTACTTACAAGTCTTGGATATCAGTGTAGGTACTGTATCACTTTCTTGATATTGTGGTATATACAATACCGTATACTTAATTTACATGCATAATATTGGAATATGAAATAACATAAACACCTGCCACTTTTGCTCATATAGTGGGTGAATTACTCAAATCTTATTCCAAATCCATAATAGCTTCCTTACTTTTTGTTTATTTAAGTAACAACTTTGACGTAACAAATGCAAAATAAGATAAATGTTACGATGTTTTATCCAGATTAAATCTTTGGACAAGTATCTATAATTGGTCATTTATGTGCTTCTTAAAATAGCATATTCAACTAAAGTAAGCACTACGATACTCTTGACAAGTTCCATTAGCATGTCAGTGAACATCTTAACAAAATGCACATGATAGCACTTATCTCTATAAGAGTTTTGATAACGACTGTCCATTATACCTCCCGCGAGAGACTGAATAGATCCTACAAATCTATTAGTGGGATAACAAGGTATAGTATTAGATCGGTGACATTTGACGGGTAATGTAAAGTACTTTGTGTTAAGAAAGAGAAAGTCGGTACTAAAACAACCAAATAAATGTACAGAAAAGAGGATATCAGGACCTTACCATCATGCCTTACTTCCAATAGGATATGTTTGATCACTATCACCAATCATGACAAAAATAATCTTATTGGAAGCAAGGCATGATGGGAAGGTGCTGATATCTTCTTTTCAAGTACCATATGTATTTCTTTTTTATCGTTATCATGGTAAGACTGATAGAACTGTCGAACTGCCAAAATTTTGTATTCCTCATAAAGCACTGTAATTCCCAATTTTAGAAAATTGAACTTAATTTTGCTTACCCAATTTTAAACAAAGGCATTGGACCCTATCTTGAACGAAACCCGACCTACCGTAAACTAGGGAAACATTAGTCAATTTTCAATGAAATAGAAAGAAAAATCAACTTAAATCTACCCTTAGAGTTAAAAATAACCCAACCAAAGTTGCACGGCTTTTTGGGCAACTTTGGTCAGTTCTAAATAGGATGTAGGGCTAAAATATAAAATGCAGTGCACGTGGCACTAACGTTGAAATTCGTGACATTTTACCTCTTGCTACAGCAAATAGGCAAACATCCCCATTCACAAAGATTTATTTTTGATTTTACAAAGAACTTTTTTAAAATCCCTTTTTTGGTCAAAAAAAATTCTTCACCAATTTCAAGGACATTTGACCAGAGATATACATTATTTTCTTCAATCTTATATATAAATAATATTCATTTTTTTAAGAAAATGACACAAAATATGCTAGAAAATATATCGAAAAAAAATTATTGAAAATACTGCTATTCTGAAATATAAACATTTAAATAAAAAGGCATTACTGACCAAAAATGCCTGACTGACCAATGTTTCCCAAGTTTACGTTTCAAAACTATGATATGGGAACTTCGTAAATGTGGAATGGCTTTGTAAGGTTATTTTCCTTCTTCTTACTTACTCCTATCAACCTCTTTGTTGTTT